>CM075809.1:2709589-3003622 GCA_037975025.1 Excoecaria agallocha
AAAAGAAAATATAACAAAATATGATAAACTACAAATTTGATTATTTAAAAATTTGGACAAATAAACCATCGAAATAACCATACCATACCCATGGGTTGAAAATCTTTTTAAATACCTGACCAATATCACACCATGCTATCTCTAACCATGATACAAACATGTGATCCAACCCAAATGAGTCATTTTGGATTGCCCCACAAAGTGTATTCAAGTTGGTAGATAGATCGCCTAAATGAAATACAATTTAGATGGGGTAAACTTTGTCAAATCAATTTAAAGTACAGTGCCAGGAATCATCAATTGAACTTTCTCCAGCCATCATATCTCCAAATAATCGGCCACTTCTTTCATAAGCAAGACTCCCAGTTAGGTAGAGGCTAAATAACTTGAATTTTAAACATCAGACGGGCTACCGACAGCATACTCTCTGAAATGGTAAATAAATTCCAACTTATAAAACTCAAAATATTTGACCTGCTTACCTATAAATTAGAATACATATACCAAAGCTTCTCCATCTCAAGATAATTCTTGAATTACATTCACTCAACCATTCCACGTGAATATCAATGAAAAAACAAAGGCTGAAAAGGTGTAAGAAACAAAAAACTAAATAATTTTGTTACCTCAAATCCATATCATGCTCATGGCCACGGCTATTGCACTTGAATTCCAAGTTAAGTACCTTTATAAATCAACACCGGCAGAATCAGATGTCACCTGTAATGTTGCAGTAGCCATGACTTCTCCAGGCGGTGGATGATCAAACTTGCAAGTTGCACCATATTTGCATGTGCCGGTCCTCATATAATATGGACAGTGAACGGAACCCTGTTGACCATCAGCACAGAGTCTTCATGTAACCCAAATCCAATACTTGAAAGTGCATGTGTAAATGCAACCAAAAAGCCCTTGGGCTGTGGACTATGGGAGCCATACAAAGGTCTTTCATGATACGTACAGAATCAAATAGAATGGTAACAAAGCATAATCAGATGTTCCATTGCCAAGACCAAAAAGTTTTCACTCATCTCAGCAGTGTGAGTCTGGTTATGGCAAAAACATAACCTCAAGAAGCCAACACAGCTTAGTACATAAATCAATTACATGACAGCTCAGGTTTGGAAAAAGGAAAAGAAAAGAATTAATTGAATTAGTTAAAAAAATTCAAACTGGACATTGTCAGTCTCATCATGGTAGGGCACAGAAAGACAACAATTAGCACATGAATAATTTTCCACCAAGAATTTATGCAGCTCCTTTGATTCACCTTATTTTTCTCATAATGTTGTTCACATCATAACATCCTAATTATCCCCAACCAGAAAAAGGAATAAACCAGAAGTTAACATGATATACAATGTTCACATCACCAAAACAGAGCTATGAGAACAACATACGCCGAAATGCACTAGATTTTGATTATTGATGAAGGTAAATACCCATAACCTGAAAAAGGGAAAATTCTCTTGGAAACAGATCCCCCCAAGTTATCAAATACATGAATTGTTAAACTCTACCTCTCTCCTAGGTAATCCAGCAAGAGTGAGCTTAACACTCTCTTCCAATTGCTTTGTTGTTGGTGCAGACCGATCAAGAGGATGATGGAACTTGCATCTTTCTCCAAATTTACACTCACCAGTCTTCATGTAGTACTACAAATGGCAAAACAAAAATTAATAAACATACAATCTCTCTAGCCATACTATATCACCGAATTCAAATAGGTTGATCAATAAATGACCAATCGATTAAAGGAGACCCTTGGGATTTCAAATCATTTGCAAGATAAAAACCATAAAGATTTCAGATCATAGAGGGGCAATAACTACATTAAAGATTTCAGATCATAGAGGGGTAATAACTACATTAATGTTAATAATATACATTTTAATTTTCTTTCTGATGAATTTATTTTAATTTATTTATTTTCTATTGGTTCTTATTATATGAATATATAAAAACAAGAGATAAGAAGACACGGATGGAGATGGAAAAACAGGGTATATATTTGACCAAAAAAATGGAATAAATAAGAAGACAATATGAATATATAAAACATGAATACATGGAGAGGGAAAATCAAAGCACATATTTGACCGAAAAAAAAGGAACAAATAAGAAAAAGGCAAACACATAATACCAGCTATAGCCACCCAACCCTGAAGCCAAAATAAGGCAAGTGATTATATTTCTATCAGGTCAGTTATGACCTGAAATCTGATCCATGGCTATCCTGAATCAAGGGGGGAAAAAGGATTCCAACAGTAGTTGGAGTTGAAAATGAGTCCCGTCGAAAAAGGGCAACAATTCTCATTGTAAAATAACATATAAAGTTCCCAAGAAAATGATGATGCATTAGAGTGAAATATGAAGGAGAAAGCATACATCACACTCTGCCTGTCCAGTTCGTTGAGGATAGATTGTGACTCCCACTCCCAGCTGCAATTGGTGAAAAACGCATCAGTACTAGGCCTTTATAAGTGGCACATGCCATGCAAAATCTCATACGATGATGGTAGCATTATTTAAAAGCTATTGGTCCTCTTAAACTTGCTTACGGGAAGCTTAGGGAAAAAAAAAAAATAAGAAATCAAGGGAAAAATTTTTAGTAATCACAGTTATTCTAACAGTAAACAGGATGGACCAAATAACTGCACGTAAACATAATTCAAGTGCAAAATAAATCATGTTTTTCAAGAAAATTACTTAATATTTCAGCCAGAACTTCTGAAAAAAACAGCCTACTGTAATGACTCAACAAGTGATATATGCAATTCCAAGCCAATCAGCTAGTGTAACAAAGACTGATCAGTTGGCTAACAATCAACCATTAGACAATAAATAAGGGATAGATGCGTTTTTTGTGATTTTTTTTTTTTTAGCATATTAGTATAAAAACTAGTGTGATATTAATATTGTATCCAGGAACCGAATACTGAATATCAAATACTATTATCAGAGCCATACTGTAAGAAATTGCAGAATCACAATCAAAGAGCTCAGACTGCTAAGGTTGTGGCTTTTTCCAGTTCTAAGACTATTCTCGTCTCAATCGATGAATTGCAAAAATCTCCCAGTGTCAAGATAAAAGGAGTCTACTCCAGTTACTGCTTTTGCCAAGTCAGGAAAGACATGCATTGCCTTATCTCATCTTCGAACAAATGGGTCATTGATTTTGATGGCACATAACACACAGCAGGTAATTTTAAATCCTTTCTCCAATTTTCAACCTCACTCTTGTAATTTGGGGTGTGCAATTGGCAGGTCGGGTTTTAAACAATCAAAACCCAAAATTTACTTCATAAATACCATCAGAACTAACCCAAATTTTTGTGGGGCCCCAAACAGAATAACCCGAAATATTTCAGGTCAGGTGAAGTGTGTCCCAAATAACACGAACTCAAAAGGCAAATTTCAACAAAATTATCAAACCAGAAACAAAAATTCAAGAAAACCCAATAGCAAATCTAAAGAAAAAAAAATCTACAATGGCAAATTTAAGTCTACAAACCCAAATTAAAACTCAAAAATAAAAATCTATTTAAACAAAAATTCCAGCAAATTTCAAGAAAATCTACGAATCCACAAACCGAAGAACAAATTAAGAAAAAGAAGAACCAAAGCATAAAACAACCAGGAAACTTGATCACACTTTCTAGTTAAAGCTACTAGGAAAACTGAATTTGCTGCCCTGTGATGGAGGAGAACAACATAGAAGGGAGAGAAAATCAAAGAAAGATGAACAATTAGAGATTTAAGGAGTGAGATATGGAATTGAGGAGTTTATGGAGAAGAAAATATAGGGAAAAGAAGAGAGATATGATTCTAAAAGGGAAAGAGGAAATAATGGTAAACAATTAATGCTAAAGTCCAATAGAGGAGAAAAGAAAAGTAAAAAGAGAATAAAAGAGAGTAAAAATTTGAAGGATTTGAACACGGGACAACAAAATTTGAAGGCAATGTCTGTACCACTAGATCAAAGATCTTAATTTCAATTGTGTACAATATATACAAGACTTGTTTTAGGTTGGTTTTTTCAAGGTTTTCACCCAACCCGAAATTTGATGCAAGTCGCTCCTAAAATTAGACCAAACTCGACCCAAAATACTCAACTAACCCGGTTCAAATCCAAACTTTCAAGTCAGTTTATTCAGTTTTTTCGAGTTGGTTCGGCTTTTGCACACCCCTGCCTATACCCATGGTTTATAAGTCGGCATATAACATTGTAGGATCTAGGATCGTTAAAACCAACTTCATCTATTACCTTGCCATCCATACTAAATTACCTAAAAGTGGACTTTAATTTGATTTATATGAATAGAGTTACCAAAAATCTTAATTTATTTATCTCATTCCTTCCTGATTATTGCCTTTGCAAGATCTTATGACAAAACAGATTATTGATAAAAGACATATCTGATTGTCTCTAAACTCTTGATGTATGGGTACCTCAGTTTTTGGGGCAGCTTAGTCCATTGTTTGTTCCAGTGCCATCTTTTCATTCATTGTCGATCAGGACATCCATCATTGCCTACGTTGAAGAAGCTGTCTTCAATTTCATGATGTATCTTCAATGGGCTAATTTTGCTTTTGAATTAGGTTCATGCTAATGTTTGGCGACATTGTCCTACTATGTCTAAGACTAGGTTCTATTTTATCACCTTTGCAGTAAATCACTTGGATATATTTTAAGGAAATTGAGCAGAAGTGTTTTCCCATTTTTGTACTTTTTCTGCTGAAGTCAAAACTCAATTTAATGTTTTTGTACACAACTCCAGAAGTGATAATGCTAAAAATACATGTTATACTTATTTCAGAATTACATGACTAAACATGGAATTGTACATGAATGTTCTTGTGTTGATGCACCTTCCCAGAATAGGGTAGCTGAATGGAAAAATCAAAATTTACTTGAGGTAGCTCCAGCTCTTCTATTCCAAATGGAGATTCCTAAACAGTTCTAGGCTAATACTGTATCCACGGCATGCTTTTTGATTTATCGCATGTGAAGATTTTGAGAATATAAATTTTATTAATTCTCTTATATTAAAAATTCTAAAAATGTACAAACTATTTATAAAGAAAACAAAAATTTCTAGTCCTATTTTACTAAGAAAAGATAAAAACTAATTAGAAAATATAAAAATAAACTCTAACTAGGAATATAACAAAAAATACTAATCTCACTAAGAAGTATAAATTTTAATAAGAAAATACAAATGATTCCAATCCTAACTAGGAAATTCAACACTAACCCTCAAGTTGGTGCATATATCACATATGGCCAATTTGTAAATTAAGATGTGATAAGTCTTGTCTCGAACGGAACCCCAAGAAATTGTTGTCTATCATATAAAATCTTGGAATTTCTCATGAGATCCTTGTGGCACAAAATTACATGGTGGCATCTCTTGAAGTTTTCTAAGTCTCCATTAATAGGTTGCTCTTCAATTACTCTCCTTTTGTCCCTCATTTCAGAAACAACCACACAAAGGAGATGACCAAAATTGAAATAGAGAAGCAGCAGAATCTGGAAATTAGCAAGCTTAGAAATCGAGAAGTCTGAAAAAGCCAGAGACTTGCTTGTCAATGTTGGAATGAGCTAGAAAATTGGTCAAAAGAAGAATCGATGTCAAACGGTGGCCGAAGTAGGTTGTACATGCTTCACTCTCCAAGGCATGAACGGTACCAACCAGACTTCAACCGGCGAGTGTACATCACTCGCCATTCCTCTGGTGACCAGGTTTGGTAGGTAAATTGATCTACAGGTGGTACACCCTTTGGGAGTGGTGGTGTAAGCCACCTCCTACTCAATAGGAAAGCTCCAATTTTAGTGTTCTAGAGTTCCCAAACCACACCAAAAAAATTCGAGATTTTTTAACTAAATTTGATGATAAACCCAGTCAAGGGAAGGTATGTAGACTGAAGAAAGCTTTATATGGATTAAAGCAATCTCCTAGAGTATGGTTTGATAGATTCGGCAAAATCATGATCTCTTTTGGCTACCAACAAAGCAATGATGATCATACTCTATTCATAAGACATAATAAAGGTAAACTCACTCTTCTCATAGTTTATGTTGATGACATTGTAATGCTAGGAGATGACAGAGAGGAGAAGGTCCGATTGAAAAAGCTATTGGCTCAAAAATTTGAGATCAAAAATCGAAAAAAATTATAGTACTTCTTGGAAATTGAGGTTGCCAGATCAAAAAGGAAAATCTTTATTCCTTAAAGAAAATATATCCTGAATCTTTTGAAAGAAACTGGTATGACGGGTTGCAAACCAACAGAATTGCCCATTGAGAGCAACCACAAGCTACAAGCAGAAGTTGAAAAACCAGTTGATAAAGAGAGATATCAAAGGTTGATTGGGAGACCCATATATCTCTCAAACACTAGGCCAGACATAGCCAACTCAGTGAGCTTGGTGAGTCAATTCGTGCATGATTCACAAGACTCCCACATGCAAGTTGTCTTCCACATTTTGCGGTATTTAAAGTCTGCCCTAGGAAAAGATAATCTTTTCTCCAAACATGGTCACCTCCAAATAGAAGCCTTTACAAATGTGGATTGGGCTAGATCTTTAGATGACAAAAGATCTACTTCCGACTACTGTACTCTTGTAGAAGGAAACTTAGTTACTTGGAGAAGTAAGAAGCAAAGTATAGTTGCTAGATCGAGTGCTGAAGCAAAATACATGGCTATGGCTCTAGGTGTTTGTGAACTTCTTTGGCTGAGAAAACTATTAAAAGAATTGAGATTATCTGAGAAAAGGAGACTATTCTTATATTGAGACAACAAAGCTGCTATCAGTATAACTCATAATCCTGTTCAGCATAATCGGACAAAACATATTGAAATTGATCAACACTTTATAAAAGAAAAGCTTAGAAATGGTGCCTTGAGTTTTTTCATGTGTCATCCGAAAAGCAACTAGCTTCTGTGTTTACAAAATGGCTCAACAAAATGACTTTTCATACCTTGATCTGCAAGTTGGGGATGTGTAATATCTTTGCACCAACTTGAGGGGGGAGTGTTGATAGATATATTTAATTCCTAATTTGCAGAGATTTGAAATTGTTATCTTTTATCTTTTCTAGTTAGGTTTTAATTCTTTTGTATATATACCTATATAAATCTTATAGTCAATAGATTGAAAGTAATACAAACTTCTCAAAATCTACAAGTCCTAAACTCACTACTCTTCAGGATGTATTCAGCAGATTGTTACAAATTGAGCATACTCAAACTGCTCACCAATCTAGTGTCCTAGTTGTTAAAGGAGGGGAGGGAAATGATGTTAGCAAGAAGAGCAATAAGGGAGGAAATGTTAATAGAAACAATGACTTCAACAATATTGTTTGCTATTAATGCAAAGAATCTAAACACACAAAGAAATATTGTAGAAAATTGCAAGATTGCAATCAGAGAATCCAAACTGCCAGCATTGCTACATCCAGAGAAATCTATCACTATCTTAATTGATAATTATGCTTAGTTTCAAGATCTTCCGAAAGAATTTACCCCAGTTACAACTATTGCTAATCCAAGTAAACATGTCCTATAAATGGGTCATTGATTCGGATGCCACGAATTATATTACAGGTAATCACATATCTTTCAACCTTTCAATCACATACAATATCCTCGTTTGTAACGATAGTTGATGGATCAACTCATAATATTCAGGGGTCCGGGATTGTTAAACCCACTTCTCCTATCACTTCATCTTTAGTGCTAAGCTTACCTAATCTTGCTTTCAATTTGATTTCTGTAAGCAAACTCACCAAAAACCTAAATTGTTGTATTTGAATTTTTCTTGACCATTGTCTTTTTTAGGATCTTATGATGAAGCAACTTCTTGGTAAAGAAAATGTATTTGATGGTCTTTACATTCTCAATTAGCAGATACCTTATTTTATTGCTTATTCTAGTGTTACTTCTTTGAAGAGCATTGCTAATGGGGACATCATTTTTTGCCTACTTTGAAGAAACGATGTCCGCAGTTTCATGATATATTGTCATTAGATTGTGAGTCTTGTCATTTTGCAAAACATCATTGTAGTTCATTAGTTCCTAAAGTTAATAAACGAGCCGAGTTTGCTTTTAAATTAGTCCATTCAGATGTTTGGAGTCCATATCCTGTTATGTCCAAAATAGGGTTGAGATATTTTGTTACTTTTGTGGATGATTTTTCTAGAATGACTTAGATTTATTTTATGAAGAATCATTCCGAGGTGTTTTCTTATTTTTCTGCTTTTTGTGTTAAAATTAAAACCCAATTCAATGCTTCTATTCACATATTGAGGAGTGATAATACTAAAGAATATATATCAAAATCATTTCAAAATTATATACCCCAACATGTTATTTTCCATCACTCATCATATGTTGATACATGTTCAAAAATGGCGTGACTAAAAGAAAGAATCAACATCTACTTGACACTACTAAGGCTTTGTTATTTAAAATGAAAGTTCCTAAACAGTTCTGGACTGATGCTATTTCCAAAGCATGTTTTCTGATTAACCAAATGCCATCTTTGGTACTCAATGGTGATAGCCTTTATTATGTACTCTTTCCTACAAAGCCACTATTTCCATTACAGCCACAAGTATTTGGCAAGACTTGTTATGTTCATGCTGTACAGCCCCAACTTACAAAATTGGATCCCAAAGTCTTGAAATGTGTATTTTTGGACATTCTCGTCTTCAGAAGTGGTATTGGTGCTACACTCCGGATATCAACAAGTATTTAGTCTCAATTGATGTAGTCTTTTCAAAGAATATCCCATTCTTCTCTGAGAAATCCACTCCTATGGGGCAGGGGAAGGCAGATGGATGGCTTATCTACACATCTATATCAAGCTCTAAACAATTAACCAACAATTCTAAGAAGTTAGATAATGGTGATTCTTCTTGTGTTCGGACCTATTCCAAACAAGCCACCAATTGTTAAAGTTTTTTTAAGAAGACCATTCCTTAATGATATATGTCCTGCACCAGAGTCTCTTTCGTCATCGAATCCATGATCAAGTGATCTCGATCTTCCCATTGGCCTTTGTAAAGGTAAATGTAACTATAAATCTACTTGTTCCATTGCCAGCTTTGCTTAATATAGCTGCTTATCTCCTCCATCTAGTGCTTTCGTTGCTTTTCTAGACTCTATTTCCATACCTAAAACAATTAAAACTTAATATAGCTGCTTATCTCCTCCATCTAGTGCTTTCGTTGCTTTTCTAGACTCTATTTCCATACCTAAAACAATTAAAGAAGCTTTATCTCATCCTAGTTGGTACAATGCAATGCCAGAGGAGATAAGGGCTTTGAATAATAATCACACTTGGGTGTTAGTTGATTTATCATATGGTAAGAAAGCTATTGGATGTCAATGGGTCTTTGCAATCAAAGTTAATCCCGATGGTTTTGTAGCTAGACTTAAGGCCAGACTTGTGGCCAAAGGATGTGCATAAACTTATAAAGTAGATTATTCTGATACTCTCTCATGTGGCTAAGTTGACTTTTGTTCGCATCTTCATATTTATTGCTCCTTCTCAGCATTGGCCATTAAATCAACTAGATATCAAAATGGCCTTCTTCATGGAGATCTTCAAAAAGAAGTCTATATGGAGCAAACCTCCTAGTTTCAATGCTCAAGGAGAGTATGGTAAGGTCTACCACTTGAAGAAATATTTGTATGGAGTGCTTGGTTTGGCAAATTCAATGAGGTGATGCAATAAATTATTCAATTTTCTATACACAATCACAAGCTAGCATTATTCTTCTTATTGTCTATGTTGATGATATTATGATTATAGGGAGTGATTATGCAGGTATACCTTCACTTAAGTCATTTGTGCATAGTAAATTTCACTAAAGACTTGTGCCAGCTGAAATATTTCTTGAGTACAAGCTTCACGAAGCAAAAAGGAAATTCTTGCAAAAACTAAAAAATTAGATTGTGCATCTTACAACTAATGATTTTTTTAATGATCTAGAGAGATACAGGTGATTAGTTGAAAAGTTGAATTATCTCATAGTGACTCATCCAGATATTGCATTTGCAGTAACCGTAGTTAGTCAGTTTATGATTGTTCCTATAGTGAAGCATTGAAAAGCTTTAGAGCAGATTTTACGTTATCTGAAAGACACACCTGAACTAGATATACTATACAGTGATCATAGGCACTCTAGCATTGAGTGCTTTGCTAATGTTGATTGGGCAAGTTTCAAAAGTGATAGTAGGTCAACTACTGACTATTGAGTTTATGTTAGAAGAAATTTATGTCTTGGAGAAGCAAGAAACAAACTATGCTATCCAGATCCGGTGCAAAATCTAAATATAGAGTTATGTCACATCTTCTTGTGAGATTTTGTGGATTCATCATTTGTTAGTTGAAATTGGTTTGAGTCCTCCATCACAACAAAATTATGGTGTGATAATTAGGCTACTCTCCATATCGTCAAATTTTGTGGATTCATCATTTGTTAGTTGAGATTGGTTTGAGTCCTCCATCACCAGCAAAATTATGGTGTGATAATCAGATTGCTCTCCATATTATTTCTAATCTAGTGTATCATGAACGAACTAAATATTATGAATTTGACTGTTACGTTATCCGTGAAAAGGCCCAAAACATTATTATTTCAAATGGATATGTGAAGACAGAAGAACAATTAGGTGATCTATTTACAAAAGCACTCAATAGACTTCAAGTGAAATATCTATGCAACAAACTGAGCATGATTAATATCTATGCTCTAGCTTTAGGAGTGTTACAAAATGTATGATATATTTCTAATTCGTTGATTAGTTTATCTCTTATAGTATTTTCTAGTTAGGCTAATTGATTCAGTTTCCATAGATGATAGCACTATACTTGTATATATATCTCTGTAAATCTTAAGAAATCAACACGCAAAAAATCTTTCCCATTCTTGTTTTGCTATGTAGACGAGAAAGGGTGAAGAAGGAAGGAGAGAAAAAATTATTGTGATAGCAAATAAGGCAAAAAGTTAGTTATTCACAGCTTTGTATAGCTTGCAGAGAATACTCTTGAGGCAATGCTTATGCCCCTTTGGCAATTTGCACAACTCAGCTGGCCGTCATATTTATATATGTAACCCTTCCACTTAGGGATCATTGTGATTATCAATACAAATTTTATCCTTCTCTATCTTACTTCGCTCTAAATCTCCTATTTTGTCCTCTTTCTCTTCCAAGGCTCCTTTGTTTCCTAATCAATCTCTCCCTCAAATCTGCCTAAGAACTAAGTTAGGTTTAAATCCTAACATAATGAGAAAAACAATAAGATTTTCTTGTCTTAGAAAGCATGTTCTTAATTTGCTTTTGAGGACCAAAAAATTAGGAGCTAAACAATGCAATACATTAATAATCCCCAATGTACATATTTGAAAAGATGATGGTTATCCATTTGATGATCAAGGTACAAGTTTCTTGAGAGATTAACCATCTCACTATATCTCGTCCAAATACTGCATATGCTATCAATACTGCTAACCAATTTTATGTCTACATTTGCATCCAAAACATTAAGTAGCTTTGTTGCAGATTTTGTGCTACCTAAAAGGAGCTCAGGGACTTGGCATGTTATGTAGCAATCTGAAGATTTTGAGGAAATATTTCATTACTTTCTCATACATTAACAATCAATTTACATAAATATTTATGGAGAAAAATTTAAATCTAACTAGGAAAAATACAAAAAAAAAAAAAATCATCAAATCTCTATAAATTAGGAGCTAACACTCTCCCTTAAGTTGATGCAAAAATATCACATGCCCAACTTGCACACCAAGATATGAAAGGTCCGATTGTTGAATCATTTTGTGAATATATCAACTAGTTCCTTTTCTAGCGATAAATGAAACAAACTCAAAGCACCGTTTGTATGCTTTTCCTTGTTGAAATGCTAATCAATTTCAATGTATTTTGTCCGGTTATGCTGAACAGAATTATGAGATATACTAATGACAGATTTGTTATCACAATATAACGATAGTCTCCTTTTTTTAGATAACTTTAGTTCTTCTAGTAACTTTCTCAGCCAAAGAAATTCACAAAGACCTCCCATAGCTTAGATTTTGCTTCAAAACTTGATCTAGCAACTATACTTTGCTTCTTACTTTTCCAACTTAGTTTCCTCCTACAAGCGTACAATAGCCAAATGTAGATCTTCTGTCATGTAGAGATCCACCCAATCCACATCTATAAAGCCTTATATTTATAGGTGACCATATTTAGACAAAAGAAGACTTTACCTGAGGCATATTTCAAATACTGCAAAATGCGAAATACAGCTTGCATGTCAAAGTCTCGCGAATCATGCATGTATTGGCTCACCAAGCTGATTAAATAGGCCATATCTAGCCTAGTGTGTGAAAGATAGATGAATCTTCCAATCAACCTCCAACATCTCTCCTTATCAACTGACTCTCCAACTTCTACTTATAGCTTGTGGTTGCTCTCAATTGGCGATCTTGCTAGTTTGCAATCTTTTATCCCAGTTTCTTTCAAAAGATCCAGGATATATTTGGCAACCTCAATTCCCCATAAGAACTATAATTCTCTTATATACTTGATCTTAAATTCCTGAACCAATAGCGGTTTCAGTCGCGCCATCTCCTTTTTGTCAACTCCTGTCATTACTATGTCATAAACATAAAACTATGAGGAGAGTTTACCCATCATATGAAGAGAGAATGATTAGCATTGCTTTATTGGTAGCCAAAAGAGATCATGACCTTGTTGAATCTATCAATCCATGCTCTAGGAAATTGCTTCAATTTGTACAAAACTTTCTCAGTATACATACCTTCCCTCGACTACATTCATCATCAAATCCAAAGGGAATCTCCACATATACTTCTTTTTCCAAGATCCTATGAACAAATGCATTATTCACATCAACCTATTGTAGATCCCAATCAAGATTAGCTGCACAGGATAACAAAATTCTGATTATATTCATTTAGCAACGGAGGCAAATATCATCAAATAATCCACTTCATAAGTTTGAGTAAACTCTTCAGCCATCAATCTAACTTTGAACTTCTCAATCGAATCAGAAAACTTTATGTTTTATAGTAAAAACTCACTTGCAACCAACCAGTTTCTTATTTGGGAAAGAAGTAACCAGTTTCCAAGTCTCATTTTTGGACAAAGCTTTCATTTCTTCAATCATATCTTGCTTTTACTTAGGATCTATAAAAGCTTCCATCCAATCATGTGAAATAGATACAAGAAAATAGACAAGACAAATACTCTATAGAAAGAAGACAAGGAATTATAGGAGACAGTTAAATAGAGAATGTTTGGTACAGGACTTACCCCTTTTCTATTAGCAATAGGCATATGTAAATTATTAGTGGAATCAGAGTTTAAAGATGACTAACCAAAAAAACAAGATTATTGACACAAAGTAGGCTGCACGATGGCTTCTTCTGTCTAGTTGCTCCTTGGATATCTCATCAAATCAAATCCATCCAATAGCCTACCCTTGGACAATAGTCTCCTTTTGAACTCCAATAGTCTCCTAAATTTGTTCGCTCACAAAACTCTACCTTAGGATAAGGTTATCAAGAGTTATAATAGGTACCACTTCTTCTCTCTCATTACACTCTCCCTGAAGAGGTGATTGGATAGAACCATAGTAAGGTTAATTTTTTCTTAAAGTCACATCCATACAAAATACTTCCTATATGGAGGATAGTAATATTTGTAACCCTTATATATTAGAGAATATCCAATAAACACACATCTAAGAGCCATCGCGTCTAGTTTGCCACCATTCCTAGCAGCTAAACACCTTAGGCGGAATAGTATAAGCATTTTCCCTAACAACACTTCCAAAGGACTTTTAAAGTTAAGAGTTTTGAGAAACATTCTATTGATAAGATAAATAGCTACTAGAATTGCATCCCTAGTAAGGCTCTAGGAGATTCATAATATATATAAGAGATCTAGCTTCTTCTAATAAATGCATATTTTCCTTTCAACCATCCCATGTTGTACACTAATATAAGGACAACTAGTTTGGTATATTATCTCATCGTACTCCAAGTAAATAACAAAGTTAGTATCCATATACTCTATGCCACTATCTATTCTCAAAATTTTTACTTTACCATCAAACTGAGTATAAACCATCTTATGAAAAGATTGAAAACAAGAAAACACATCACTCCTTGCTTTTACTAAATACACCCAAGTCATTTTAATGCAATAATCAATGAATATTACAAACCACCAACTACCCAATAATGGAGCATTTTTAGTAGGTCCCCAAACATTAGAAAATGATAGTAAAAGGAACAGAACTTCTATTATTACTCAATGGATAAAAACTCCTAATCTATTTAACAAGTTCACAGGTATCACAGAGCAAAGAATCAAACTTAGCATTCTTAAATAGATTAGGATATCATTTCTCCAAGATAAAAAAAGATGAATGTACTAACCATCTATGTTTGAATGATTTCTTTATGCACATTATTACTCTTATTCAAAAAAGTTTGCCTCTTACCAAGAACTAGGCTACTACTATTGTCCAAGATATTTAAACCATCTCGCAACCTGTCACTGTCAATCCTCTCATGTTTTAAGGTCTTGCAAAATACAATGTGTAGAAAAAGATTCTAATTTGCAGTTAATAGAATTAGTTATGGAACTAATTGATAGGAGGTTAGCAAGAAATTGAGGTACATGAAGAATAGACGAGAGTTCAATGGTGGGAGTATAGTTAATAAAACCTATTTCAGATATTAGAGTAAGAGATCCATTTGCTATTCGGACATTATCTCCCTTTTTATTTGGAGAATAAGAAATAAAATCTCTCCAAGAACATGCCACATGACTGTTTGCACAAGAATCTATGATCCATGTATTATAACTAGATGAAGAGGTAGTGGGATTTTCTCTCTTAGATAAATTAACTCCTTATTATCCATTATGGTAGCAAAACAATATTGCTAGGACAGCAAAAGAAACTTCACCAAACCAAATAGACAACCTGGAAAGGAAACCCAAAAAACTGAAATGACATATCGAGGCCGGAAAACCCTCAAACAAGGTCTGAAAATGCTGGCAAGATCAAAAATAGAATTGGGATCGGATGGCAGCCGAAAATATCTACATGCGCATCACTCACCGACGCGTGAACAGTAACTCCGACAGCTTCTCCTAGCGCATAGGGCCACGTGAGGTGGCAACTGATGGTGAAATTCTAAGGTAACGACCAAACAAAGCCTGGGCCTTTTTCCCATTGGGCTGGTGTCAATAGAAGCGAGTAAAACTCAACTTCTTGAGACTTGCCAAAAATGGTGAACTGGAGGAGAAGAAAAAACAAGAACAAACCTAAGTGCAAGAAAAAGGAAATAAAGGCAAAAGGCTCTGATACCATGAAGATTTTGAGGAAATTTTTGATTACTTTCTCATGTATTAACAACCAATTTACATAAATATTTGTATAAAAGAACTTAAGTCTAATTAGGAAAGATATAAGAAAGGCAACAATATCAAATCTCTACAAATTACAAGCTAAATATATATGTCAACACAATCCCAGATACTCGCATTGAGTAACGAATATTGATCGGCATAGGTCCAAGTAATAGAAGATCCACTATAGGTTATTGCATTTTTATTGGCGGGAACCTAGTGTTGTGGAAAAAGTAAAAAGCAAAATGGTTTAGCTTGACCCAATGCAGAATCCAAGTACCAAGGCCATGGCACAATCTGCATGTAGAATTTTGTGTACATATCACCTGTTCATCGAAGTTGGTTTTAAGCCTTTAGTACTAGTAAGATTATGATGTGATAATCAGGCGGCTCTCCATATTGCCTTGAATATAGTTTATCATGAAAGAACCAAGCACATCAAGGTTGACTATCACTTAAACTATGAAAAGATACAATTCATTTCCACTAGTTATGTAAAAATGGGAGAGCAACTAGATGATATATTCACACGCACTTTAAATGGAACTCAAAGTTGATTAACCTTGTAACAAGTTAGACACGATTAACATCTATGCTCCAACTTGAGGGGTTGTGTTACAAAATATAGCATTTCCTTGTATATAATCATAGGGATTTTTCTTTTATTTTAATTCCTTTTCTAGACCTTTTGTCACTGTTTAAGTACCTCTTGTATTCTATACACAATAGGTCTTTCATCTATTTCTGTTCTGTTATAGTTAGACAAATTTTATTCATTCCATTGATAATTTTATAAATTTCCTCTCTAAGTTAGAATGAGAAGAAAACTGATTGAGAAAACTCGGCAACTAAATATCAATTAGAAAACAAAAAATTATCAAAAATCGAATTTGGTCAGCTTTCCATTTTAAAAAGTAAATGATAAAATTAAAAAATATATATTAAAAAAAGAAAGATGAATGGAATAATTATTGACATTGTAACTACCGTTGCCTGAGCCAATCTAGGGTCAATAGTTTGAAATATAGAGGCAGCTGGATTAACAACTCCAATGCTCAGATTAGCTGCAGGATTAGCTAAAAGTGGATGACCTATGGCAGCAGCTGGGGGGTTGATTGCTGCAAAAGAAAATTGACCGCTACAATCATTCTAAAAAATTGAATTGAAAAATGGAAAGAAGAATAAAAGAAGATAATCCGAAGCATATAGTCTTTTGGACAAGCTCTAAACATACTGAAATTCAATATCTAAATTAAACTAAAAGCAACCAGAGAGTTTGTTTACCATTTCTATCAGGATGATTATAGCGACAAGTAGCACCATACTTGCAACTGATTGGGGAAACAAGAGATCAGTGAACACTTTATAAATTCCATTATTCTATAACAAAACTTCTGATTAAACAGCCAATTGCAAACCTGCCAGTTTTCAGATAGAATGGACAATCCACTTCACCCTATGTGAAGAAAAAAGGATTAGATTGTCAACAAAAAAGCAGGCTTGGAGATATAAGAAAACTATTATACTGTTTGAAAGATACTGAATGAGTTGACCAATAATACAACATCACAAAACTTTTCACAGATACATAGAAGATTACATTTAATGCACACAACAGAAAGAAATAAAGGGAAATATTATGAAAAATTAAAAACAAAATTATCTTCAAACAAGGATATGAAAAGTTTGACAAGAACACATAACATGGTGATAAATTTGTTTATATCAGTTAATCCAATCATTTTTATGTTATGCCACTACAAGAAAAAAATTTGCATTGCAAGAAGCTGCAAAGAATATGTTGTCACAACAGGCCCCTATCTGTTACAGAAGACCAACTATTGAGAGAATATTAATGGAATCAACTTTTGGCTATCAGAACATATAAGATTACTGAAGGGTATTAGAATAGGACTTTAGAATGAAGCCTGATGCTTTGATCCTTACATAAAATAAATGAAGCATAGCGGACCCCAACTATGAGAATATTTCTAGATTTTTTATTTGAAATCTTAAAGATTTGATTTGAATCTCCCTTCAATTTAACAAATAAGGATTTCAATTCTCAATTTGAATATTGACTTGACAGCCATGCTTAAAGCTAGAATAAGTACAAAATGAGATGAACAATTAGGGTATCTAAGCAGTATTTACAAAAGATAAGCAAATAACAGAAATCATCTGCAGAAAATGTTGAGAAAAGGATTTAAAAAAAAATAAATAAATAAATGAAAAACAACAAAAACAAAACAGAAAAAGATCTCAGAATCACACTTGAAAGTCGTTGGGTTGCTGGGCATCACACTTAGGATGGAATTGCATAGCACAATTCAGAATAGCTAACATAATTCATAGAATATTCACTTGAAAACTTTTAACTAAGTAAGCAATTTAAGCACAATACAATGAGTATCTACAGAGTACAGATCCTAAAATTCAAACATTAGACTTTCCCAAAACAAAAAAATACAACTAGTATGCTAAAAACATCCAAGTTGCTATTCCCGCAAAGCAAAAAATTGCAAATATACTTCTGGCATAGAATATCAAACCAGAAGCTAACTGAAAACACAAATATGCCTGAAATAATCCATATGTCCCACATAAAATGTTGACCCCAACTCTAAATTATCCAGTACATAAACTTTTCTCGAGTTTTCTTCTTCCTTTTTTTTTCACTTTCATATTTCTTGTACTGTTGTCGTTTCAATGATACCCGACTATTTCACAAAACCAAATTTACCCGACTATTTCACAACACCAATCACTTTCTCACCTTTTCGGACAGATGCAGGGTTCTTAAAGAAAAATGATGAAATTATTAATAAAAAAATAAATCTTGCACAAGGAACACCATATTGAGTCGTCAATCATTTAACCAAAGCATAGTCATTAAATTTGCATTACCGGCCTTACAGGAAGACCTTTGGAATTATGGAACAGGGCTGGGGTGAATGAAATGGAAATGTCTTCTATTGCTCTACCAGATGTGACTGCGATTTCATTTTGCATTGCATAACTATTCTCCTGTGTTAATGGTAGCTGAATATCTTTTGGATGATGGAATTTGCATGTTGCACCAAATTTGCATCTTCCCGTCTTCATATAGAACTGTTTAAACACACAATAATATGCAAGATGACCAATTTAATGAAGCAACTTGGTTGTATGGCTTCTCCGAAAATAAGACATTGATATCTTACAGCACATGGGGACTCAGAAGGCCTCTCCGGTAAAGCATAAACATCACCGTTCTCTGAACCAACCTAAAACCATAGCAAAGCATGCATGTTATTGCGAAACTAATATGAATCCATGCAGCAGTCTTCATAGTTATTTGTGATAATAGCTCATACCACGCCCAATTTATCTTTCGGATGATTAAACTTGCATTTTGAACCGTACTTGCACCTTTGAGTTTTTAGAAAGTACTACAAGATGATAGAGCAGTAATAAGTTTTAAACTATTCAAGCTTAAAATTATTTCAACAAAAGCCAAAGCAAGTCACAGTTTGAAATGCTACTTACAGGACAATCAGGCTCTCCCAGTCTATCAGGAAGGGATTCAATTGAAGCAACAAGTGGGACCTGAACCAAAAAATAAATTAAACCAAAAAAATATTAACAATTCATTATACCTGGGTGCCAAATATGGGCTATCAACAGTTGGGTTATCCAGACTATGAGAAGCATGTTTGAACTAACCAAACTTGACTTAGTCTATTTGGTTACTAAGTATTTCAGTCCTTAGATCTGATCGCCCAAAAAATTAAATAAAAGAATAAAAAAGGTTTCCAATTAAATGGAGAGCAAGAGTAGAGGTTCAGCACAGCAAACTAGTAAGAAATAAGAAAAAAATTAATAAATAAATTATATAGGGATGAACACATAAGATAGATTAGAGAGCAGAAGTAAAAGGAAATCCAATGAATTTAAGGATACTTTCAAAAAACACAAGAAAGCAAAAGCAAAAAAAAAAAAAAAAAAGGAGAAATAAATGAAAAAACTGGCAGCACCACAATCGAATGATACTTTCAAAACAAGAGTACCAGAAAACAGAAAAGCTCAAAATGAAAGACTGAAGAAGAAATAAAGGAAAAAAATCATGGAAGCACCATAATTTGAACGCTTTTTCCCTACCAAACTCACATGCATGAGCCTAACTAAAAGCACGTCATGTATTAACACAAGTACATAAGATATAGATGAGCATATTAGTTCAGCTAATGGACCACATAATGAAAACTGAAATTGAGACCAAACTGATAAACAATTCTTCTCAATTGTTAGTATTTTGGTTTAAATTGAAATTTTAGTCTTCTGTAATAGTAACAAAATTGATACCCAAAATGCAAATAAGATAAACAAAAAATAACATGGCTACGTGATTTGGATTCCAGAACACAAAGTTATTGTGAAAAAAAAAATCGCAATCTAAAAATGCTATAATTATAATGAATTTGACAATGTACAAGCTTTGACAATGTACAAGCCACATAGAAGGTTAATTTCATGAAGTAAATCAGAAAATTCTAGATGAACAGAAGTATCCATATCGGAAAGGGCAGTTTGAAAGTTGAGTACCCAACAACACATTGCATGAGATATATATTACTTTCTGCAATCTTGCTTTTGAACAAGGGATTAATTCCCAGCTCTGGACAGGCAATTAATAATCATTTTACCAGCATACTAGCGAGATGATATCCCAAAGACACTTCTGAATGAATAGCTTGTACTTCCTTGGTTTATGATCCCCAAATTGCAGGTAAATGTTCCCAACATCTCCACACAAAGTAATAATAAAAGACCACAAACAGTATTTGTTTCAAAACCAAAAAGTTCATCTACGCATTTATTTCATCTCTTTCAAATTACCAATCTGGCCAAGCTACATATAATGATTTGCTAATTACATTTCACAAACTTTAGAACATGCAGCTTATGTCATACAATCTGCATTAATCACCTATTTCATAAAATTAGAGCTTTTCCCTTCCATGAGCTTACCAATTAAAGTGAACAAATTTTGAACACCTATTACATAAAAATAAGGCCAGCCAAAATTGACATGGGAAAAAAAATTTTATTCAATTTGAGATGAAGAAATCAGCATATTGCAAGCAACCACAACAGAACAAACATATGCTCTTACAGGTGTCAGGCAAAGTGGACCAAAGCGTCATGTCTACATGCAAATGTTTCAGCTTTAAACACCAGAATTGTTTTAACAAATCCTACAAGAAACAGAACTCTGCTTCATGCATATAGGACATGTAAAGCTAACAGAACTATTAGCTATGAGTACTCTTTAAAACCAATACAATAACAGGAAGAAAGATTACTAGAGCACATAATATCTTAAATGCCATGCCCAATTAGCCACTAAAACGCAATAAAAATAAAAAATTGAAAAATTGAGGGAAAAATGATAATAATAGCTAAAACCAATATTGTTTTTAACAGACGCCAAAACTAAAACCATTTCATGACATGGGGAATGGTGTATGCACTGATGGCATATGCCAGGACAATGAGTATGAAAAATGACAAGTCTTGACAAAGGAATTATCAAACAAAAGCATGAAAAGTCTAAATAGGATTCTTAATACAATTTTTTTTCTAAGGAAAATGACAAAATTAAAGCATAACTACTGGAGCTCGAGGCTGCATGTTTACAGATATATGCCAAGATTGGTTCCAATGGGCAAGAGCTTTTTTGGAACATGTTTGATGATGAGAAGTCTTTTCGGTACTTGACTGATTCTCAGCCTAATTTTTTTTTTTTTTTTGTTAATGCAGGAAATCTAATTATTTTAGGAATAGGGTGTTTTTAGAATTTCCCTGGATTTATTAATCTTTTAGAGTCTCTGTGTTCTATTCCACATCCTTGCTGGCACAGGATAGCATAAAAGCCCTTTGTCATGGGTAGGAGTTCAATCCTTAAAGAATTGGGATTAGTTCTTTTGAGTCTAAGTCTTAAGGTTTTAGGACTATGTTAGTCCCATAACTGCAGACACTTGCAATGTTTAAATTCAGATTTCAGTTAATAAACTTGTCGTGCAAGTTCTGCTAGTGAGTTGCATGGTACAATTCCCTCCCCCCATAAAATCTGTAGGAACCTTGGTGTGACCATTAAGAAGTTCTAGGTGTGAGTTCTATTCTAGACCAGCCACCACACAGCTTCAATTCCAAAACCCACCCATCCCCACCAGCATTGGACCTGATGATTATAACTCCTACAAGCTGTGAATAAACTAGAATGATCTGAAAACCCACCCATCCCCACCAGCATTGGACCTGATGACTATAAATCCGACAAGCTGTCAATAAACTAGAGTGATCTGGTAGAAAATCGATTCACTCACTCAACTAATAATTACTCAAGTTATATGTACTTAACAGCTTTATTCATTAAGCCCTGACCTGATATTCACATAAATATCAAATTACATACTTGATATGTACATAGACATATCTTATAAGATATAATAACATATAAAATAAAATTAAACGGTCACCTCTTTCCAATCTGGGATACCACCCTCCGGAACCCAAACAGGATGGTCAAACTTGCAGCTATCTCCAAATTTACAGGTCCGTGTGAGCATATAGTGGGCACAATCCTTCTCTCCTGGTCTCTGTGGATATATAGGAAGATTGCTCGCACTCTCATATCTAGAACGCTTGGCTATAGAGTTGGTAGAATACCAAGCTTCATTTTGCCCAACTGTGTTATGGGCACCCAAAATAGTTGGATGATAGAGCACTATATACATAGTAGAGAAGTATAATTCAAAGAAAAAAAAATCATAAGAAGCATAAGCTAATTATGTTTATATAAGTAAGCTTAAAAAGGTAATTTTGAAAGTAGAATTAAGAATTTAAACTAACAAAATAACATATAGGATATATTCTATACAACTTTTAGATCAAAAATAAAAACAAATAAATTACTAATCAGTTTCTCAATTCAAATATTTTTCTAGGCATATAAAGTATAGATATGTGAATAAATTAAAAACCGATTTTCATTATATAGTTAAACATATATATATACATATATATATACATGCATATGGTGATGAATTCACTTATTTAGACGACATTCGTATTTATCAAATTCAATATCAATGAGCCACTATTTTGTGACCCATATTAATCAGTTAGCCTACTACTCAGACCTAATGGAATCCTCAAACCACGTGACATCTCACAACAGGTAAATCCATAACCCTTCACCCTTTAACTCTTTTGTCCACCACAAGAATTATTTTGGGAGGCAAAACAGGATCCACATGCTCCTTGGTTAGAACTTCTAAGAGATCACTTTTCCTCTTTTGACCTTTAATTCAATTTTTAAACTAAATTTTAACAGTGGCTGAATTGTAAGAAATAAAAACAAAAAAATCTTTCCATGACAATCCATAAACAATTTATATATTGTGACTTATCAACTCAACAAATTAGCTAAGACTCAAACTCCCAAACTAGGTTCAATCTATTATTAACCATAAACTAGGCCAATATCCAAATTGGGCCCTAAAATTATCATACTTTAAATCAATTTAGCCCATGTATTTCAATTGGGCCTTCATATTGTCGAAAGTTTGATCACTTTTAGTCCAATTATAGCCATGTGACTCATAGGATCATGTGGTTCATAGGATGCTAACAAGCATAAAAATTAGTGTGGGACATTAGCCTGCCTGACTAAGGACACCATGTCACAGGGAAAGTGATAAGAAAGATCAACACCTATCTTCATGGGTTAAAAAAGAAATAAAATAAAATAATAAAAAAACCTTATTTGTCTCATTTTTGAAAAAAAAAAAAACAGAGTGGGGCAATTGATGAGAGGAATTTGTTTGATCCCTCTATGGCATAATCATATTCATAAAGTTCTTTTGTTCATATAATAATTATTTAGGATCGCTACTCGTTATGCAGAGATATCATGTCCATAGTTTCTAAGAAATGAATTGATGCATCTTTGAGAATAGGGGGGGACATACAATGCAATTACAGAAACTTCTTATAGGATTCAAATGGGTGGTCATAGTTGGAGATCATTGCAGGAACCCTTAAAAGTTGTAGCTCCAAAACTTTCTTACAATTCTTACTCAACTTTAAGTTCATTTGAACTTCTTCTTAGCCTGCACCTGTCAATCATTGCCATGGGTTTTGGAGGGATTGGAATTCAATCAGTTCTTAATTACCACACTCTTTATCACCAATCTCATAGTAGTAGCAATTGGAAATTCTATTCATTCTACAACGGCCAGTAACTTTCAATTACTAAAGTGTTTTAGGAGAAGAAAGAATTTCTTATTACTTCTCAATCTTTTATTTTACATTGTTATACATGTAAAAATCCTACCTTAATAAGGAAATCCTTTCCGAGTAACGAAATACAAATACAGTAAATACATATTGCTATTCTAGGTAGGATTCGCACACTTACTCTAGCTAGTATTCCCACACTGATCAACACTCCCCGCAAGTTGGTTGTTAGGATCAAATCCTAACACAGTTTATAAATCAGAAAATAGAGAGTTGAGGAGAGGAGAAGAAGTACATGATAACACATAATAGAAGATCAAGAAAATGGAGAGAAAAGAGAGAGAACATCAAGGAGGAAATATTCTTGTAATGATTGATAGTGGTCCCCCAAAGGAATCTGTTACATATAAAGGATAGTACTAGCTGAGCTATATAAAATGCCAAAGAAGCATGTATAATATTCTTGAAAATATTCTTGTCCCAAAGAATGGTATAAGGCTGGGAACTGTTGCTGCATGTAGTTAGTGTCCTCCCAAGTGGCTTCAATGGTAGGAAGGTTCTGCCATTTGATGAGGAACTAAGGGATGTGGTTGTCTCCAATGGGAACTGTTCTGGTATTAAGAACTTTCTTTGTTTGAAGAGAAAACTCACCATCGACCAAGTATGGCAAGGCTGCAATTGGGGCAGGATTGTCTCCAATTTTCTTTTTGAGCAAAGGCACATGGAAGACTGAATTGATCTTGCAATCAACAGGTAATTGAAGCTTGTAAGCCACCTTTCCAATCTTCTCTATGATTTGAAAGGACACATAACACCAAGCAGTAAGCTTGAGGGACTTCCTAACTGCCAGAGATGTCTACCTCTAGGGTTGTATCTTCGAGTAAACTTAATCTCTAATGGAGAACTCCTTCTCAGATTTGCCCTTGTCTGCATACTACTTCATCTTAGTTATAAAAGCTGCTAGTTGTTCCTTGAATAGGAAGCCATAAAATCTTGACTTGAGGAAATCCTCTACAGCAGCCATAATAACTGGTCCAATAGGAAGGACTGGTAAAGGAGGGATTCCATAAGTGGCTTGAAAAGGTGTCATGTTAATGGCACTGTGGAAGGTTGTCTCGTACCAATATTCAGCTAAGCTAAGCCATTTTTCCCAATGTTTGGGTTTCTAGAATATCATGCACCTGAGATAGGGTTCTAAACACCTATTAAGCCTCTCTAATTGATCATCAGTTTGAAGATGGTAGGCTAAGCTGAATAGGAGTTCAGTTCCAAGTAGTTTCATTAGTTACCGCTTATTAATAGAAACCTTGACCCTATCTAAAATGATGATACCGAGAATCCCATGAAGCCTCAAAATCCTGGGCAAATTTGGAGGTACTGAAAGGGTAACAAAGAGGTGGGAAGCAAGCCATTTTGGTGAACCTATCAATGACCGCCCAAATATTATCATACCCTTCAAATTTGGAAAGTTTCTCTATTAAATCCACAGTAATATCTTGCCAAGCTTGTTTAGGAACAGCTAGTGTTTGCAGCATACCAAGCTATTTCTCCTTTGCATCTCATGCACGTGTCACACCTGAACATCCATTCAATGACTTGTTTATGCATACTAGGCCAATAGAAAGACTATTGTGACCTGGATAATGTTCCCTTGATCCTAGAATGCCCACCTAAGGATGATTCATGGCAAATAGACAACAATCTCTATCTAAGAGTAGTGGCTACTCAAATGTAGATCTTCCCTTTAATTCTGATAATACCCTCAGATAGTAAGTGATTTGGATGGGTGTTAGGTGTGATAGAGAGAGAGGTGAGGAGATCTTGGGCATAGGTTATCTCCGTGGTAGGAATTTAACACCTCTTCAATCCAACTTAGAGGGCAAGATTAAATGGCTTGAAGGGAGGAAGAAAAAGATTCCTCAAATTTTCTAGATAGTACATCTGCCACCTTATTGTCACTCTCTTTTCTAGACGTTGTATTCATAAGACATAAAAAGGGTAAACCCACTGTCATCATAGTTTATGTTGATGATATAATAATGACAGAAGATGACAAAAAAGAGATCAACTAACTGAAAAAGCTATTGGCCTGGGAATTCTAGATAAATGATCTAAGAAAATTACAGTAATTCTTGAAAATTGAAGTTGTCAAATCAAAAAAATGAATCTTTATTTATCAAATAAAATATATCCTGAATCTCTTGAAAAAAAATTGGTATCATGGGTTGCAAACCAGTAAAATCACCCATTGAGAGCAACTACAAGCTACAAGCAGAAATTGGAGAGTCAGTTGATAAGAAGAGATATCAGAGGTCGATTGGAAGGCTCATTTACTCACATACTAGGCCAAACATAGCATATTCAATCAGCTTTGTGAGTCAGTTCATGCTTGATCCACAAAATCTCATATGCAAACTGTATTCCGTATTTTGTAGTATTTGAAGTCTGCCACAGGAAAAAGTCTTTTTTTCTCCAAACATGGTCATCTCCAAATAGAAGTCTCCACATATGCAAAATGGGCTAGATATTTAGATCATAGAAGATCCACATCTGCATATTGTACACTCGCAAAAGGAAACTTAGTTACTTGGAGAAGCAAGAAGCAAAGTAGTTACTTGGAGAAGCAAGAAGCAAAGCGTAATTGCTAGATCAAGTGCTAAAACAAAATACAGGCCTCTGGTTCAAGGTGTTTGTGAACTTCTTTGGCTGGAAAAAGCTACTAGAATAATTGAGACTATCTAAAAAAAGGAGACTATGCTTATATTATGACAACAAAGCTGTCATCAATATAGCTCATAATTATGTTCAGTGTGACTGGACAAAACACATTAAAATTGATTAACATTTCATTAAGAAAAAGCTTACAAATGGTGCCTTGAGTTTGTTTCATGTGTCATCAAAAAATCAACTAACTGAGATGTTTACAAAAGGACCCAACAATCAAACCTTTCATATCTTGGTGTGCAAGTTAGGCATGTGCAATATCTTTGTACCAACATAAGGGGACATGTTGACAAATATACTTAGTTCCTAATTTGTATAGATTTGATATTATCACCTTTTTTGTATCTTTTCTATTTAGGCTTAAATTCTTCTATATAAATATCTACGTAAATTGAATTTTAATACATAAGAGAGTAATAAAAAATTTCCCAAAAATCTTCAATAACTATGAATTCAAACAAAAACAACACATAATCTGAATAAAATTGTCCTATTTATACTAGCAAGGAGAAATCCAAATTCTAGAAGGAAAATCAAAATACTTGACTAAAGGAAAACCCTAGATGAAGGAAAATAGAAAAGTATTTCTATTTACTTTACTAAAAGGAATCCTAAATAAGAAAACCTGAAAATTAAAGGAAACTAAAGAACTGTACCAAAATCCAAAAATGAATTGGAATCCTAATTTGACTAGGAAGAGTGCGGAAATGTGGGATGCATCATACCAACAAGCAGGTAAAGTCAACATTTAATTCATCATATTAAGACTCTCAAAAAAACTACCTTAACTAAGATATTCTAGATATCATGGACGGACTACATGTAGCAATTCATCTACAGGGATCATCATAGCAAGCAATGAATCCTCAAGTCCATAAATATAGCTTTGATTACTAAAATCCCCAAATTGTGATCCTACAATAAAATAATTATCCAAACTTCAAAGTCCTTAGCTCACCTCCTTTCTGCATTATATGAGAATGCATCATCACTCCAACTAGATCTTTTCCACGTTTAGGCTAAACTTCCGAACACTATGTGTTAATGCATTAAATTTGTTGTCAAATTAAATAATGATTATCAGCTACTTTTGATTTATCTCACACTCTCAAAATGCAAGTCGAAACCATAAGGCATACTTCGAATAAAAAATAAGCACGTGATTGCCCTTGATTCTGGCTTTCACAACCTTAAGACTTAATTAATTAACATTGCGATAATTGAAATTGGAGCTGATTAAAATTGATCTAGGAAATTGGCTGTCACTTTTGGAAAGGATCATTCTTTCAGCCAAACTTCCAAAACGCTGTTATCTAATGCCTCAAATCAGTTGTAAATTTAATGATTATTAATCTGATTAACCTACTAGTAGATTATATTAACAAACTCATAATGCCAATCAAAATCACAAGATGTACTTTCAATAAGAAAGCAGCAGGGGATTGCATATGAAACAGGCTGTCACCACCTTGAGACTAACATTTGAGTAATTAAAATATAACTTCAGCAAAAAAAGCAGAAAAAATTCAGTCAAAAGGTGGTCACAATCAAACAGACGCTTTCACGTAAGGATAAAACATTTGGTACTTTAATCCGAAATAGGCATCCAACTACAAATCTAGCCATTAAAGAAGCAACATTACAACTCAAAATACATATTGCACGCGCATATAATAAACTAGAGCTCAGGTACAAATCCATGTTAGGTTTTGACATTAAAGAACTAAAGCCAAAATCCTAGCAGAAAGAGACACACACACAAAAAAAAAAAAAAAAAAGCATGAAAGGAGGAGAAAGTAACCTTCGGTAGAACGTTTGAAGCCGGCAAGGAGAGGTTCGACGGCGGTAGAAACATCAACGCCAGGCGGTGGGGTAAAGGACTGCAAATGGGAAGCGGTGGCAGAAGCAATGCCTCTGTCGGCTGAGTACCTGAGGGCTTCTGTTTGAGTCAGATACATGGAGGAGATCACAGAGTAAGAAGATTCCGATACCGACTCCGACGAAGCTCCCAGGTACCTTGACAGGGCCGTGCCGGAGAGATATGAATCGGTAAGGGAACGAGAGGTGGCAGCAGCAGTTGATGATGGTGGGGCCGTTTCGTAGCTTGAACTGTAACCGTAGAGTTGATTTGCCATATCCAAACCCTATAGCCGCACTTACTTATAATTATTACTCCTTTTTCTTCTTTATTTATTTTCTTTTTTCTTTTTTATTTATTTTCATTCCAAATGGGATCGAGTTTGAAAAAAAAAATACATAGATAAATAAAAATTATACCAACTACGTAAATTGGATAAGAATCAAACCCAAGTTCGTAAAAAGAGTCTAACAGATTTAGAATCAAATCATAACATTTTTACCTTTTAACTATAATTAAATCGAATTATATCTTTTATTTAAAACAGATCTGAATATTATATTTAAAATCGAATCAAAAACTATATTAAATTATGTCGAACTATTCTGAACTGAATCAAACTAAAAAAATTGATATATGTTAACTTTTATATATAATACCAGTAATTTATATATATATTCTACATTTATTATATAAATTTAATTTCATAATTATTTGTATTAAATATCTTAATACACGAAATTAAAATAATAATTAGTTAATAAATTAAATTAAATATTGTAATTATTATTCTAATTATTATATGTATATGAATATAAATAACTTACTAAAGTAATTTGTGTTTAATTTAATTTATTTTTAATGTCACTAAACTATTATTTTTTTTACAAATATATATATATATATATATATATATGTGTGTGTGTGTAAGTTAAGCAATTTATCATCTAATTACTTTACTAATTAATTTTTTTTACTTTTAATGTCACTTAACTAACAATCATTTATTTTTAGCACATATCTATATGAGAATATAAATTAAAAATATAATTATATATAGTTATTATATATAATAAAATTTTATCAATTAATATAATTATACAAATATATAATCAGCTTACTAATTAATTTCATTTATTTTTAATATCATTCAATCATTACTTATTAATTTTTGACACAATAGTCGTATAAGTAATTGAGTATGTAAATGAATAATGCAGTTATATAAAGTTATTATTTATAATAAAATTTTACCGATTAATGTAATTATATAAGTATTTAATTATTTTACCAATTAAATTTATTTATTTTTGCTATCACTCAACTAATAGTCTAGTACTTATTTATTTTTAGCATTAAATATATATATATATATATTGAGGGTACATTTGGTTCACTGTCTTGTATTAGTCTGTATAGCATTAACCCATATAGGATTAATCTGTATAATATGATCCTGTACAGTATTAGCATATATTATATTATACAGTATTTGGTATAAAATTATATTAGTCTATAATATTTTATATTGTATTTGGTGCATAATATTGTAATGTATTATTTTTAAAAAAATTTAAAATAGATACAATTAAATTATTTTCATTATAACTAATTTAGATAAAAAAAATTATAATTATAAAATACAATTTTTAATACATACATCAATTTTTTATTAAAAATAAAAAAAATAATGAGAAATGACTATATATTATTAGAAAGATCAATATTTTTAAAGGCAAAATTAGATAAAATAAATTGAAGAAATCTGAACAGCGAATTTGACTAAACATTTGAGCAAAAAATGAAAAAATTTATCAATTATAATATAATTTTTATATAATAGCTATTAAGTTACGCATTCAATATTATTAGTTTGAAGATTTAGTTACGGTGTGGTAATGGCGGCGGCGGCGACGGCGGTGTGATGGTGGGGAAAGTGGTGGTGGCAGCGGCAATGGTGATGGCATTGACAATGGGGGCAATATTGGTGGCAGAGGCGACGGGTGTTGGTGGTGGCGACGACGATAGTAGTGGCGGCTGATAGTTCCGAATTATACCTATGATCTTAGGTGTTTTTAAGTGTGTTTTGTAGTTCATTAGTGTTAATTCACTTGCTTTTATGTTTAAAGTTTAAGTATTTTGAAAGTGGAATGTTTGAGTGTTGGTTTGCTTGGTTTTTACAAAACTTGGAGTGAAAAAGTTGAAATCAACCCGGCAAGACTAGAGGAGACTCCCACTAGGTCATGGAAAGTTTATCTCGTGAGTCCAAAAGTAAAGAACCCGGTAGGACCAAAAAAGAGTCCCATTAGGTCACTTAATGTCAAGGAGCAGTAGCAATCAAACCAGCAATACCAGAAAATCAGTCTTACCGGGTCACTTAACACATCAACGCAGAATCAAACAGTCCTACAGAACCACTTTTCGGTGTCGTCGAGTTAATTTAGTGGCAATTATGATTTTGGAAGATTTGCAGCAAGATTCTAACTCCTAGTGGCAGCAAGACTTCTACTATTTTAGGTCTTTCAAGTATTGATATACAGGATTTTAGAGATAGTTTTAGGGTTTTATTTTCTTTCTTTTAATCATTGTAAATTAGGGTTTTAATTTTCTTTATAGTTTAGATTTAATTTAGAGATTCATAGAGGATTTCAAAGTTGAAGAAAAAGAAGCTTCAAGATTTATTTTCTCTTCATAAAAGGGTGTATTTTAAACTTAATATTTTTTTATTTTAATGATTATATTCTTGATGTTTGAGTAGTTCTTCTTGCTTAGGAATTCTTGAACCATATTTGTATTGGGATTTAGAGTTTAATGAATATTTTCATGTTTTCATCTATTTTTTATGTGATTATTTCTACATTTATACTGATATTTGGGTTTGATTTTTAGTGTATTGAGAGATGATTAAATATTGAATATGAATGTTAATTGTATTTGTTTATACCTTTTTTTTTATTTTATGCATCTAGTTATCTTTATGTTTTGAAAGGAGATTTTAATTTTTATGTGTATATTATATTTAGTTCAGGTGTGTTGGGGAATAAATGAATTTTTAAATGGGTGTTCTGCGAGGAGATTCATTTGAGATTTAGGAATTTATGAAGCCAAGCTAACGCTAGTTATTACGTTGTTCTTAATCAGAAAGCTTAGTAATTTAAAATGGTGTTCTTAGTAAAAGAACTGTTTTGAGTTGGATTTTTCCAAATATTCATGTTAATATTGTTTTATTTGTTTCTAATTACATTTATACGGATATAATTTCCTAAGTATTGATTTCAATTTTGTTGATTTTCTTGATGACCTTGTTTTAATTTAATTGTTAATTCTTAAATTTAATTTTTTTGTCTAGCTTAGAACTCTCTTTAATTCAAAACTTGGGTATCATCTTAGATTAATTTCACTCAATTATAGATATTTTACTTAGCAATTATTTTTCCCTTGGGTTCGATATTTTACTTAGCAATCCTTTTTTCCTTGGGTTTGATATTCTCGGGGTCTTAAATATATTCTCGTATATTACTTAACCAATCTAATATACTTGCTGGACTCCAGTCAACGGCAACAATAATGAAAACAGAAATGGTGGTAGTGGTGGCAATGATGACGACAATGGTGGTCGTATAGTGTTAGGGGTAGTGGTGGTGACGGCGATAATGATGGCGATGGTAGTAGTGTAGTGGTGGCGATGGTGGTTATGGAGAAGGCGGTGTGGTGGTAGGGGCAGTGGTGGCAACAGCGATGGCAGCAACGATAATGATGACGACAATGTTAGTGGTGGTGGTAGCGGCGACGGCGATAGTGATGGCGATAATGGTGGTAGTGGTGTCAGCGGCGTGGTGGCAGAAACAATGGTGGTGGTAGTGGCAATGGTGGTGGGACGGTATTTAGTATTCATACAATATTTACCTTATTATATAAATCCAAAGGCTTGTGGAATGCTATTTTATACAATGCATGTGGGATAATAAAACTTATGGTGTATTATATTATCCCCATATTAATTTTTCAGAAAACCTTCAAAACACTATACTTGTATTAGCTTGTACTATATTATACTATCTCATGTGCAATATAAAAAAAACATGACCTAAGTATGCAAATTAATAATATAAATATATACAGGCATTATATATTTACCGGTCAATGTAATTATATTAGTATATAATTAACTTACTAATTAATTTCATTTATTTTATTGTCACTCAACTAATGCTCATATGTTTTTTGTACAATACTTATATGAGTAATTGAATATGTAAATTAATAATATAACTATATATAATTATTACATATAATTAAATTTTACCAATTAATTTAATTATATAAGTATATAATCGGCTTACCAATTAATTTCATTTACTTTTAGTATCACTCAACTAATATTTCTATATTTTTGGCACAATATCTATATGGATATGTAAATTAATAATGTAATTATATATAATGAAATTTTAGTTGTAAATTTAAAAATGACAAAAGAGAAACAAAAGAAATTTTTTTGGAACTAAGAGTTAAACTTCAAAGTTTTTAAGAGATAATTTAATATTTAAATTTAAGGAATTGATAATATTTTAAAATATTAAAAATAAATTTTTTGACATAAAAAAATTAAAAGAAAAATAATAAGTGAGATGAGCACTTTAGACAAGTTTAGAAGGTTTTAATTTCGATTATAGTTGACATTCTTATTTGTTATCAAAATTGGTTGAGATCAACTAAACTTTTGATTTCAGAAACATCAACCGCAAGAACTCAAAAAATTTGAATAAGATAATTATTATATTCGCTTAAATTTTAAAATTCTGTATTTAATATTTAGCACAAATATAATTAAAAAAATAAAATGTTAATTTTCAAATTTTGTATTTTGACTAAAATTTTAATTGTAAATATTGAAATATTTTAATTGTATTTTGATTTATTATTTTGCATATTTATTTATTAATTAATTTTTAAAAATATTGAATTATTCGAAATATCGATTTATCTTGAACTATATTATTTAGTACCGAAAGAATTGAAAAATCAATCAGATTGAACTATTTCGAATTTTTAAAAAAACTTAACCAAATTGTTTTGAATTTTCAAAATAATGACAAAACCTAATTTTTAAAATATTCAAAATTTTAAGATAATACGAAAATTTACAATTTTCTGAACTGTATCAATCGTATATACCCTAGCAATGACAAATATATTTATAATGATTAAGGGAATATATTTCAAACTCTTAACAATAATTAGTTTTTTAACTCATATTTAGCTATAATAAATATGTATATAAGTATACTTTAAATTATAATTACATGTAGATGTAATGAACATATATAAATTAAATTTATATTGTGATATATAATTGACAATATCATAGGTATTATATGTGTGTACGTGTCACGTTAAGATATTATTCTGTTTAAATTATCTTTTTTCTATTAAAACATGATTATTATATTAATAGAAACATTATATGATGAATATTATTATTATTTTAAATATTTTATTGTGAAAATTATTATTTGAAACACGTTCGAATAATATTAATTATTTTTTTAATCTCAGTTCAATTCTAGTTTAACTTTAGTTAAACTTTTAACCATTGATCATTCATCTTTTTCAATTTTATATTCGATTCGAATCCGACCACTACAAGAAAATATAAAAATAGCAATGAAAAAAATAATTCATTTGCTAAATTAGCAACGAAAATTCAATTATGTCGCTATTTAGCAACGAAAAATATTTTTCGTTGCTAAAATTGGCTAAACATTGTAGATTTAGCAATAAAAATATATTTGGTTATATTTCATCGCTAAATATGGAATGAATTTTTAGCATCAAAATTTAGCAACGTACTTACTATACCGTTGCTAAATAAGGCACAAACAGATAGCGAAAAATTTTGGAACGAAAAATAGCAACGAAAAATATAATTAGCAACGGAATTAAATTTTTGTTGCTATTTTAGCAATGCAATTTAATTTCCGTTGCTATTTTAGCAACGAAAAATAATTCGGTTGCTAAAATCAAGGTTAAAAAATTCAGTTCCAAATTAGAAACGAAATTGATTTCCGTTGCTAAATTAGCAACGGAATGGGATTTCCGTTGCTAAATTAGCAACGAAATTGAATTTTCGTTGCTAATTTTCATTTTCAATGAAAAATTTTTCCGTTGCTAATTTTATTTTCAATGAAAAATAGCAACGAAATTGATTTTCTGTTGCTAATTTACATTTTCAATGAAAAAATAGCAACGAAATTAAATTTTCGTTGCTAATTTTTATTTTCAATTAAAAATAGTCAAGCTTTTCAGATATTTATCGTTTTATACATTAATTTGATAATTAGTTAAATTTTTTTTAATTAATTTAATTTTAATTTTTCTTTCTTAATTTTTTGGAATTTTTCTTTCTTAATTTTTTTGTAAGCTTATTATTATTATTATTATTATTATTATTATTATTATTATTATTATTATTATTATTATTATTATCTTATGCACATTTATTATTATTTTGTTATTTTTTGGTATTTTATTATTATTATTTTGTAATTTTTTGGTATAATAATAATAATAATAATAATAATCATCATCATCATATCTCTAGAGTTCCTAGAATTCTCTAGATAGGAAAAAAATAAATCAACTTATTTAAATATAATTCAACAATTAATTTCTAAAATGTTATAAAAAGATAATAATATTTGAATTTACTGATCAATATGACACATACTTTTTATAAAAAGTGATTAGAAATACTGCAACACATACTTTTGGTTTTTATAATTATAAATTATCTTGAAGAGTCTTAACAAATAGAAAGAAATGAGGGGGAGAGGGAGATCGGGAATGGAGAGGGGAAAGAGGCTCCGCCGATCTGCCACTCTCCTCATCGCCAATCAACAGCGTTACTCCGACCATCGTAGCCTCTCCATCATTTATGGTGTCCATACCCACAAATTGGTGTCACATGATTCTTCCCTCCCGATTTCTTCTTCATGGCAAAAATTGTTTCTTCTTATTCCGACAATCGGCAGTGATGATTGGGTTCACGATCATCACCGGAGATCTTTCAGCGATGAAGTGAACCTTTCGGTGTCCACCGCTCCTCCCCATTCGCTGACAGTAGATAGATCGGCCATCATGGAGCGAGATGTTTCAACTCTGATCCCGACGAACGGTGGCATTATTGGGGCGTATGAATGTCTCCTAGAAGCTATCTGTGGCTCTAGCTACCAGCAGGCAGCTTCGGTGCGTCTCCGACGAGTCTCCGATGAAGCTCCGATGATCGGTCCGGCGAGCACATGCCCAGGCATATTGAAGCAAATTCGACTAATAGGTATGGGAATTATATATGTACCTGAAATTGTATGTGTTGGTTTAATATAGGATTTAGATAAGTGTTTTTATGTTGCTTTTATATGATCTTAAGGATGTTTCATTTGATGGGTCATTCTGTATTTTGTTTATGAGGGTTTCTTTGGTGGAAGTATTTTTCTGGGGAGAATTGTTCTATAGTTGATAGGATGTTCATGGGATTTGGCAAATTTTATAGGCTGGAATGTGAAGATTATGGTGGTGCTTTTGTTAAAAGGAGTTTTTTTGTGTAAGTTGTTGGAAGGTGTCCCATAATTCCCAAATTCCAAAAAATTTAATTTTATTTTTAAAGGGTGATTTGTCGAGTAACCTATGCAAGACAAATTATCATAAAAAAAGCGTTTTCACTCAGTCTATTGGGTTTTGTCATAAAAGTTTTAATTTTCTTATATGGGTCAACTCTATGTGGGGCATTTGATTTATAGGTTAGCGTCCAAGCCTTTAACGATGAGGATCCTCAAGGACACCAAACTCTTGTTAGTATTCTGTTGATGTGAAACAATTCTCTTGAAAACGTGCCCATTTTCTATTTATCAAGATGAAAAAAAAAATATCTTGCTTTTTCAGGATTATTTCTTCATCGGCGCAAGGCAGAGCTTATTGATTCAGTTAGAAAGGTGAGAACTTTCTTTGCAAATCAATGTAAGAAGTTTTTTTGATGAAACAATGTATTCCTTGTATTTCTTCTTTTGGCTTCTGTTTTTATGATAACATTTTCTGTGATTTTTCCATTGAAAGCTTGCTTAGGTAACTGCTGACTTACTGCGATTTGTGTCTGTTTCAAATGTAAGTTCTCAAGATTTAGTCAACTTGCTTTCAGGTTCATATGTATGTGGACTCTCGTGAAAAGATTACTGCCTATTATCAGGTGAATTGCAACTAGACAAATTGCTACAAGCCTATTCGATGAGCTATCAGAACTTCTTCAAAATGGGACCCTGAGATTGTATGGTTTTGATATGGATTATGTGGTACTACAAGTCCATTCATATGGAAAAATTTTGCCATGATTGTCTCTGTCTCAAGTGGTTTTGATATGGATTTATGTGGTATTACTGTATTTTCATCCTTCTGCAATTTTGTAACCCCTCAAAAAATGATTTTTGCATGCTGTGATACTTTTTACGTGCTGCACCTAATTCTGTACTAGTACAGAGTCGTGCTTTTGAGTAGCTGTGATATGAAAATAGAGTAGTTATTTTCATATATAATGTTGATGAACCTGGAATTTTCTGATCCTTGTGAACTGAAATATAGTGATTTATGGGTAATGTTCTTTTGGTTGTTATAGGTAGAGTTACACATGAGATACAAGTTAAATATATATTAGCTCATAGTTTTTTATTTGTGAACAGAGTTTGTGGTTCTATTCGATGGTTCATTTTGGTCATTAAATATACAACTGGATCGTTCATAATCAACTAAGAAGTCTAACTCACCTATTGCTTCATATTTCAATATTAAAGATAAATATATGTATAAATTCAATAGAGGAATTTAACTTGCCCATTGACTCAATAGCTTAATATGAAAGTTATATCCATAAATGCATGAGGCATTCTCCTTCTTGCATCTAAATTTCTACTTTACTTTCATGTAGTGTTATAATAGCATTCTGCAAAAATAAGAACCAAATTAATTTCAATGTAGTGTTATAATAGCATGATGTGGGTGTTTCATCTTGAGTGCTTTCTTTTGTCACGAAAATTTTATTATTTTTTATCTTGTTGTCTATGCAAGTGTTAGTTTACCATGACCTATTGGGAATGATGCAACACCTATATCATGCCAAGGTAAGTCCTGCAATTGTGATTTTGTTTATTTTGTTGCTGCCGCCCATATTTCACTAAAATAGAGGGATTGCTTTGTCTTGCATAGGTTACTCCAAAGTACTAAACATAGGTATTGTTGAGTTGAATTTGCTTTCTCTATCAAATTTGATTGTGTTATATAACATAATTCAACATGCAGCTAATGGATTTGATTTTTAGATAAATGCTCATTAGTGGCTAAGTAAGACAGTTATTTTTAGGGGCTGTACTAATGCTATAATCTTGACCAAATGCTCACGCTATCTTTTAACAACAATTATTAGTTTAATTTTTATTCTCATTCACTTTCCTATTTCCTTATCCGAGTCCTCAATAGCTTGTATATCATGATCAGGATGCATAATTATTGAATTTTATTTATTTGTTTTGTTAATACTAAAGGAACTTCATGAAGTCGAGGAAAAGTGTTGCTCTTCAAATGCAACAGTTTGTAGGTGAAGAAAAGAATGACTTTGGACTATTTAAGATCTCTACAACCAGAAAAGGTTATACTTAATCTCTAATTATTCTCATGTCGTTTTGTTTTGTTTTTAAATTACCAAATATTTTTCTATAATGATGTGTGTGTGTGTGTATATATATATATTTATTTATTTATTACCTAGAGCTACTGCCCTTAAGCTGATGAATATGAGCATCTTTATTTGGTTGGTTCCATGCCCTGTTAGTTTTCTGTAAGGCCATGATAAAAAAAATAAAAAAGAAGCTAGAATTGGAATAATTTTAAACCAATTAATGCAAAATCACAAATATTAATTCCACCACTTTTGATGGTTCGAACTATAGCTAGTAGAGTAATGCCAGTATAGGAGTCCCCTGCTATATTCATTGGATTTCTCATAAATTATGGATGTTCCCTTAGCCATTATATTATACAAGCTAAGGCAAATTAAAAAAAATAAAATTTCATAACAAAAATAGCAAACTTTATAATTTTTATACGTATATTACCTTTCTGAGAAATTAGTAGGCTTGATTAACTTGTATAAGATCAGTTGAATGATAAGCAAGTGATGTTCTTGCATAGGAAAATCCAGTTCCTACTAGAATATCTATAAATATTATATTGTCAATCTAAAAATTAATTATCCATGTTTGTTTATTTATTTATTTTTATTTAATTAGTTAAATAAAGAAAGAAAGAAAAATCCATGAAGAAACTTACCCAGTTTCAAGTTCTTACAAGCAAGTTTCTTACAACCTTGCTTGTATAATATTAAATTAAACTAATAAATTGATATTGAGATTGGTATTTTTAATTAGTATATGATTGGCATCAAATTGATAGACTTTAGATATTGAGGATTGGTATTGTTGACTCGCAAAGAAATCAATATTTAAGAAAAAGTTTGCATAGTCATAAAACTTAATTACTTTCAGAAAACCTAAGAATCACACCAACTCAGAATGACAAAATTTTGACATAGGGGTGCCGTCTATTGCGCTCCAACATTAAGACAGTTTAAAGAAAAAAGATGAAAATTATTCGAGGCAATGAATTTGGAGAATCTGCTGAGTCTTGAGATTTATATGCAACTTAAATATGATCATTAGTTTTAACTTTTAAGCATAGTACATTTTGTTTAATAGCATGAAATATAGTGTTTATATTTGACAGATTACACGAATATATTCATGGATCAATCATTGGTAGATTTGATACCAAAATTAGTATAGTTCACTTAGTTGTATGTGAAGTTTACATTTATTTTTACTTTAGATGATTGAAATAAGAACTTACCGCTAATTTTTGGTTTACATTACATTGCCTTATAATCATATGTTTATGGCAGTTAATGGCTCTTCCAGGCATGTAATCTCTCAAACTTTCTTTCCTGTCATTCATGGGTTTTCGATATTAAAAAATTGTAATAATGTTTAGCAACGAACAGAACAATCGTCAATAGTTCTACTTATGGGTTAATTTAGCAATGAAAAATGATTTCCGTTGTGAAAATAGCAACAGAATCTAAATTTTCGTTGCTAATTTTGACAATGAAAATTGAATTCCATTGCTAAAATTGACCAATTCACTGAATCTGTATTGTTACATTTAGCAACGGAATAAATTTTCTGTTGCTAAAAATAGCAACTGCCGAATTAGCAACCAAAATTTTCGTTGCTATTTTTGATTAGCAACGAAAAATTGACATTTTTCGTTGCTAATTTTCGTTGCTAAATTATAATTTTCTTGTAGTGGACAGCCTTGATAGATTTCGATATAAAGAAATACAAATTTAATTAGACTCAACAAATAAATCGGATTGATCAAGGTTCAGATTGGGTCAATTTTAGGTCATTTATTTGGAATTAGATGAGATGGATTATCATATTAAGTTTGTAATCCTTTTCTACAGCATAAAAATATAAATTATTAATTTATTTTTTTCTTGAACATCTTTATATTTTAATCAATTTTAATAACTTGAACAAATAATAAAAATATGACTTATTTTTCAAACAAGTAAAAAATATTTATTTCTTAAGAGAATGAGTGCTAGCCAATGAGCTAGTTAGTGATAATAGGGATTTTAATTCATTTTTTCAAAAATAATACACTAGACTCTAAAATAATAAAAAGTCAAAATTTGAAGTTTATTTTTTTAATTAAACTTACCTTAATACGTCAAAGAAAAGATACAATAATATCACAAATTCACAATTAATTTTGACAATTTAATGTATTAGTCAGCATCACAAACAAAAGTAGCTTTAAAAATCCACAAAAAATGAGTAAATTTAATTAGCAATTAGTACTTATATTAAAAGAATATATTCATAAATAAGCTGATGGTAATTAGGAGTAGTGATATTGTGTGAAATACCTAAAGAGAGAGTAAGAGTGGGAAAGTAGGGAATCAGGTCGGATTAGCCTGCCAGATTGGACCAGAATAAGCACTCTAATGCTTAAATTAGTGAGCTCTTAAAGAGAGAAATTTTGCAGTGAGAAGGTCTCAAATGGCATTAACTAAAGCCTTCACATATTAGGCTATTTATAGTGGATGATGGACGGTAGGTATCTTAGCCACTCAAATGCATATTTTGATAGACAGTCATAATTAGTAGCAGACTGTGATAGGCAGGAGGTGCGTGTCAGGAGATGTGATAGGATGAGGTGTGAAAACATTGTTTTCATTAGTTCAAAAATATCAAAAGAAAAAAAAGGGATTTGCCTATTCTATCCAAAAAAAGAGGAGAATGACTAGATCAAACTTGTTCCATCAATATGATCAGATTGGCTTTCCCATGTAATTCGGCTTGGTTAATCATGGGCCTGTCCATTGGCCTTGAACTGTAGTGGGCTTTGTGGTAATGAGTATTATCACTTGTTCCCTTTCCAGAAATCTAATCAGATAAGATGGCGATTAGGTTTTGGTGGTTATGAGCTAAGGCTTCAATTTGAATTTTAAATTTTAAAGGTGTCTTTTCATGTGCCTGATGAGACAATTGGCATGTCATTAATAGTGATGCTTTGCCTACTGCGTCATCAATTATTACTCTTATATTTGTATGTCCACTATTTAGATGGCTAATCATCAGCTTACATGTGGCATATATTGATGGGACATTCTCATTAAATGCGCTTGGCTTGCTGAGGAAGGCATTTCTTTCCTTATAAATAGGTGAAAAAACTTCATTTTTCCACTTTTTACAAAAATCTCAATTTTTCTTCCTTCTTGTCTTCTCTAAAATTTCGAAGTTTCAACACACCTTTCTTGTCAAATTCCTAAAAAAAATCATTAAGTTCTCTTTACTTGTATGAATTCCAATTTTGTTTCTATTTCAAATTCTGAATTACCATTATCATCATCATCTTTTTCCTCCACTCTTCCTGATCTATACACCTTCATTTTCGGATCTGCTTATTGCAAGTAGATTAGAAATACCTTTTTTTTTACCTTACTCCACTTAGAATGGCTTCTAGCAGTAGGAACCTGATAAAAAATAAGGATGGCCTCGATAATGAGTTCTTAAGAGGGTATAGAGAGAAAGAACTAGTAGTGAGGCATTCCAAACTTTCTACCTCTTAAGTGAGGGAATTGAGAGAAAAATACAAGTTTCTCGAAGAAATAAAGATACTAGACTACCCTATTTCTATGTGTGTCTTTAAGGGTCCCTTCAGAGCAAACAAGAATGAGTGGTTTATCTACCACTAAGATAGTTTAAATTGCTGTTGGCAGCTTCCACTCCCTCCATTCGAGACCATCATGCTCAAAGGCTAAGGGATTACTCCAAATCATATCAATCTAAATAGATGGAGATCCATTACCTGCTTCAGATTATCTGTAATGATTTGGGCATTGCCCTATCATTAGAGGTTTTTATGCATTTTTTCTACATATCTGGTCAGGATGGTGGATCGGAGTATCATTTTACTAGCAAAAATAAAATAATTTTCTCTCCCTTTCTCAATTAAGGGTTTCAGAAAAAAATACTTTTTGGTCAACAGAAAGGGGGGCTTCGGAGTAAGTTTACATCGATCAGATAAGCCAAATAATCTAAAGGACCTAGCATCTGATCTTGAGATTTTCAAGACAGATATAGAGAAACCGATGAAATACAATACGGATCATAAAAAGGATCTGATTAGCTTTGAATCTTTGTTGGCTTTTTTGGATAAGCAAAATACTTTTGGAACCGAATGTGAGTACGAGCATGCATTGTAACGCTCTCTTTTAAATAAATACCTAATATAATTTCTTTATTTCTTTTAATGACCTTATAAGGTCTGGTTAATTTATTAAAAATTTTGGCGACATAACATCTAAAAATTTAAAAATCCCAAAATCTGCAATTGTCAAAATACACTCCCTAATTCAATCCTCCTTACACCCAAACTCCATTCAATCAACTCAACACTTCTAAATTTATCAATCACCCACATTCATCATACATCATCATATCTCAAATAGTATGTATATAAAATTTAATTTACATAACCATAACTTAACTTCAATTATGCTTATGTAATAATTTACAAATTTTAATTATTTTATATAACCAAAATATATACAACCAAAATTCTTAGGTACATGCCACCAAATTCTGCTTTCTCACTGTAAGTCTCCCTGTACCTGTCTCTGCGCGCAGTCAAATAAAACTACACGCTGAGCAACATAGTCGCTCAATGTTGGATGCAATTACATAAAAATTTCACTAACTAAATATTAGTAATTAATTTAACTCAAATTATTACTTTATTTTTAACAAATGTAATTTAATCAAGTTACTCAATTTCTATTTCTTTCCCTCCATTAATTAGTTTGAATTATTATAATAATAAATTTTTCTGTCTTATTTTAACTATTTACTAAACTTTATAAAATTTTTGCAATTAAGTCCCTAGATTGACTTTTTTTTTTCTTCAATTTGACTTCAAATTTGATCCATTTGATTTTGTTTGACTTTTATTTAATTACCAATGTATAAATTACATTTTAATTCTTTAAAAATGGTAAACTTACAATTTAGTCCCTAAAATTTTAATTAATTACGATTTTACCCTTTTTTCTTCATTTAGCCATTTTAACTTTCCTTAATCACTCTTTTTATCTCAAATTACATTTTTACCCTTACTTAATCGTGTAATTACTAAATTGCCCTTAATTATTATATTGATCTCATTTTTTCTTATTATTTATTTCATATTTTTTAATATGGCATAATTTTCATCATAATTACTCTTTTATTTCAATTTTTATGCAAAATTACTCTTTTACCCCTATGTGACACCCGTGGAGAACCATGAACTAGATAAACAGGACGTAAATACGGTATACCGGAGGGATCCCACCACTAGGTGCGACACCAAAGCCCCAGTACTAATGCATATAATACGCCGGCTATCCTGTCTTATATCACATAGTCATTTTTTATAACAATTATCTCATATGCTCATGGTATCCTGCGGAATAAATTTCTATGGCTAGCCATACTATCCAAGAGCTGGAATTACCCACTGTACACTAAGGACATTATTAAATTTTATATTTTCTTATTTTTCTATGATATTATTTATTCTTATTACTTTATTTTAATCACATTATGTTCCCAAACTTATTCAAACAAGCTCATTAATTGCACATTCATCATAGGAAAGCTTTATATCACAAGAATTTAAACAAAACATATTATTTTAATTAGAGTTGCTATTCAGCCATCAGAGAATTTCCCACTTACAATTTATTCTTTGCTCCAAATTAATGCCATACCTTATTTTATGTCCATTTTAAGTCACTATATGGTGATAAATGATAATTACACATAAAAGTTTATAATTTTCATCAACTTTTTACATTATGTAACTATGACATAATGTTCCAATCATTTTTCATTTCATTTAACATATTTTCATTTCTCATGCACTAAATTGATTAAATAACATCAATTGTCCAAATTTTAAATAGTTTAAATTAAGGTACATTTAGTACCCTAATTCAGCTACTAAGGTAAGTACTACTTAATATTTATTTTCTTAATTTATTTAAGTCTCTAATTACTTATTTTAGCATATTATTAATTAATATTAAATTAATTCACTATCTTAAGCCTTATGACATAGTTACATAATAGAAAAATTAGGAAACATTCAAGTAAATTAGTGAAATTAAAGGTAATTTGCATCCACTAACCTTCAAATTGCTGGAAAAGAGCTGATTACACCTTCTCCTTTCCTTTATCCTTGTAAACTTGCCTTTCCTTCTCTTTTTCTTCTATTAGCCGAAATTTACAAAGGAAGAATCATGAGTTTTTACCACAATATTAAGCCATTTAAAGCTATAAATCAACTCTCTTAATCAATATCTACATGCTCATAAAAATTCTCCCACATATCTCATCTAATTCTCACAAAATCACAAAATTTCTCTTAATTTCTCTTACCTTTTATCTTTAAGTTTTTGGCCTCCTTTTGATACCAGCTTTTTACTAAGTTAAAGAGGAATAAATTCTGAGTCTAGAGTAAATTTTTAGGCTGGAAATTCAAAGGAATAAGGCTTGGTTAGAAGAAAATGGTGAGATGAGAGAAGAAATGGTGAATTTCAGATTTTCACAAGAAAGGAGGAGAAGATGGCCGACAATTCCAGAGATTTTCTGATATTTTGGTCCTTATATATGGTGTTTTAAGTGTACCAAATTAGAGGCCAAGATTCATCTTGCAACTATTGAATCTAATGGCTTTAAATAATGTCACATGTCACTCATTCAAGCATGCACACACACCCTACTGTCCTAAGCTTGCACACAAATGATCAAATCTTCACAATAATGATCTCCATGAATTTTCATGGTCAGATTCACGATTTTGACCCCTTAAATGACCTGATTTCGATTTTTCACCTCAAAAATCGAGCTTTTGATCTGGAAGTCAAAATGCTCTGAAATTTTACTTAGAGTGTCACAATATATTCAAGAATATATGGTAAAAACTTCAGCTCATTTCAACTTTGTTTCGATATACTTTTAGCTTTAATGACTTGAGCAGCCCGTTCGAGACCAGAAATTTTAGATTTGCCAGAATTGCTATTTTCTAGTTCCCTGAGTGTCACTACACTATTTATGACATATATTTAAAATATTTAGTCAATCGAAGATCTCTAAGGTCTCCAAATATTCAGTCGAAATTTCTAGTCGAACCTACGCCGACTCAGGAAATTTTTCTTTGTTTACCCTTTTGGAGGCCTATTTGTCCTCAATTTTCACTCAAATTGTACCACCGTACTCCATTTAACATATACTTTCATATTTTAGATTAAACTAATACTTCCCATAGGGTCATCCATCCTCGAATTTCTCGACTCGGGCACTATTAACGGTACATTCTTTTTAAATTTCCTGATCTACTCATCTCTAATTACTCCAAAACTCAATCTAGGTTAACTATTCATACTTTACACATGTCATGCATGGAAATTGCAAACATTTGGGGGTTTTACAGGCCTCTCCCTCTAAATAAAATTTCATCCTCGAAATTTACCTGAGCTGAATAAGTGAGGATATTGCTGTCTCATGGCTTCTTCAAGCTCCCACGTAGCCTCCTTTACATTATGGCGCATCCAAAGTATTTTGACCAAGGAGATTTGTTTATTTCGCAATTGTCTGATTTTTCGAGCTAAAATTCGTATCGGTTCTTCATCATATGATAAATCAGACATTAACTGAAGTTCCTCCGGTGTAATGACATGGGAAGGATCTGAACGATATCTTCATAGTATTGAGACATGAAATACATCATGGATCCTTTCTAACTCTAATGGTAGCTTTAATTTGTAAGCCACTGGTCCCACACGTTGTATTACTTCATAAGGACCAATGAATCTGGGACTGAGCTTACCTTTCTTGCAAAATCGAAAAACTTTCCGCCAAGGAGAGACTTTCAAAAACACCTTGTCTCCCACATTAAACTCTATATCCTTTCTCTTCAGATCTGCATATGATTTTTGTTGGTCTATAGCTGTTTTTAAGTTATCTATTAACTTCACCTTCTCTTCAGTTTCTTTGATCAAATCTGGCCCTACCAATCTGCTTTTAGTTAATTCTGTCCAGCATAGAGGTGTGTTGTACTTCCTCCTATACAATGCTTCATATGGAGCCATTTTAATACTAGAGTGATAGTTGTTGTTGTAAGCGAACTCTGCAAGTGGTAGATACTTCTCCCAACTACCCCCAAATTCTAAAACATAACATCGCAGCATATCCTCCAATATCTATATAACCCGCTCAGACTGGCCATCTGTCTATGGATGGAAAGCAGTGCTATAATAAAGATGGGTTTCTAATGGTTCCTGAAGCTTTTGCCAAAATCTGGAGGTGAACTGTGGATCCCTGTCTGAAATAATAGAAATGGGCACACCATGGAGTCTCACAATCTCATTTATATAGATTTTTGCAAGTCTGGATAAAGGAAAATCTAACTTCACAGGAAGAAAATGAGCTGATTTGGTCATTCTGTCAACTATCACCCAAATGGAATCATGTTGTTTCCTGGTAAGTTGCAACCCCGACACAAAATCCATAATGATTCGTTCCCATTATTTTCCATATTCTCACTCCGATCTTAGGACTGCCTATAACCGGGCTCTGATACCATTAAATGTAACACTCTCCTTTAAATAAATACCTAATATAATTTCTTTATTTCTTTTAATGACCTTATAAGGTCTGGTTAATTTATTAAAAATTTTGGTTGCATAACATCTAAAAATTTAAAAATTCCAAAACCTGCAATTGTCAAAATACACTCCCTAATTCAATCCTCCTTACACCCAAACTCCATTCAATCAACTAAACACTTCTAAATTTATCAATCGCCCACATTCATCATACATCATCACATCTCAAATAGTATGCATATAAAATTTAATTTACATAACCACAACTTAACATCAATTATACTTACGTAATAATTTACAAATCTTAATTATTTTACATAACCAAAATATATACAACCAAAATTCTTAGGTATATGCCACCAAATTCTGCTTTCTCACTGTAAGTCTCCCTATACCTGTCCCTACGTGCAGTCAAATAAAACTACACGCTGAGCAACATAGTCGCTTAGTGTTGGATGCAATTACATAAAAATTTCACTAACTAAATATTAGTAATTAATTTAACTCAAATTATTACTTTATTTTTAACAAATGTAATTTAATCAAGTTACTCAATTTCTATTTCTTTCCCTCCATTAATTAGTTTGAATTATTATAATAATAAATTTTCCTGTCTTATTTTAACTATTTACTAAACTTTATAAAATTTTTGCAATTAAGTCCCTAGATTGACTTTTTTTTCTTCAATTTGACTTCAAATTTGACCCATTTGATTTCGTTTGACTTTTATTTAATTACCAATGTATAAATTACATTTTAATTCTTCAAAAATGGTAAATTTATAATTTAGTCCCTAAACTTTTAATTAATTACGATTTTACCCTTTTTTCTTCATTTAGCCATTTTAACTTTCCTTAATCACTCTTTTTGTCTCAAATTACCATTTTACCCTCACTTAATCGTGTAATTACTAAATTGCCCTTAATTATTATATTGATCTCATTTTTTCTTATTATTTATTTCATATTTCTTAATATGGCATAATTTTCATCATAATTACTCTTTTATTCCAATTTTTGTGCAAAATTACTCTTTTGCCCCTATGTGACACCAGTGGAGAACCACGAACTAGATAAACAGAAAGTAAATACAGTGTACCGGAGGGATCCCACCACTAGGTGCGACACCAAAGCCCCAGTACTAATGCATATAATACGCCGGCTATCCTGTCTTATATCTCAGTCATTTTTTATAACAATTATCTCATATGCTCATGGTATCCTGCGGAATAAATTCCTATGGCTAGCCATACTATCCAAGAGCTGGAATTATCCACTGTACACTAAGGGCATTATTAAATTTTATCTTTTTTTATTTTTCTATGTTATTATTTATTCTTATTACTTTATTTTAATCACATTATACTCCCAAACTTATTCAAACAAGCTCATTAATTGCACATTCATCATAGAAAAGCTTTAAATCACAAGAATTTAAACAAAACATATTATTTTAATTAGAGTTGCTATTTAGCCATCAAAGAATTTCCCACTTACAATTTATTCTTTGCTCCAAATTAATGTCATACCTTATTTTATGTCCATTTTAAGTCACTGTATGGTGATAAATGATAATTACACATAAAAGTTTATAATTTTCATCAATTTTTTACATTATGTAACTATGACATAATGATCCAATCATTTTTCATTTCATTTAACATATTTTCATTTCTCATGCACTAAATTGATTAAATAACATCAATTGCCCAGATTTTAAATAGTTTACATTAAGGTACCTTTAGTACCCTAATTTAGCTACTAAGGTAAGTACTACTTAATATTTATTTTCTTAATTTATTTAAGTCTCTAATTAATTATTTTAGCATATTATTAATTAATATTAAATTAATTTACTATCTTAAGCCTTATGACATAGTTACATAATAGAAAAATTAGGAAAAATTCAAGTAAATTAGTGAAATTAAAGGTAATTTGCATCCACTAACCTCCAAATTGCTGGAAAAGAGCTAATTACACCTTCTCATTTCCTTTATCCTTGTAAACTTGCCTTTCCTTCTCTTTTTCTTCTATTAGCCGAAATTTACAAAGGAAGAATCATGAGTTTTTACCACAATATTAAGCCATTTAAAGCTATAAATCAACTCTCCTAATCAATATCTACATGCTCATAAAAATTCTCCCACATATCTCATCTAATTCTCACAAAATCACAAAATTTCTCTTAATTTCTCTTACCTTTTATCTTAAAGTTTTTGGCCTCCTTTTGATACCAGATCTTCACTAAGTTAAAGAGGAATAAATTTTGAGTCTAGAGTAAATTTTTGGGCTGGAAATTCAAAGGAATAAGGCTTGGTTAGAAGAAAATGGTGAGATGAGAGAAGAAATGGTGAATTTCAGATTTTCACAAGAAAGGAGGAGAAGATGGCCGACAATTCCAGAGATTTTTTGATATTTTGGTCCTTATATATGGTGTTTTAAGTGTACCAAATTAGAGGCCAAGATTCATCTTGCAACTATTGAATATAATGGCTTTAAATAATGTCACATGTCACTCATTCAAGCATGCACACACACCCTATTGTCCTAATCTTGTACACAAATGATCACAGCTTCACAATAGTGATCTCCATGAATTTTCATGATCAGATTCATGATTTTGACCCCTTAGATGACCCAATTTTTATTTTTTACCTCAAAAATTGAGCTTTTGATCTGAAAGTCAGAATGCTCTGAAATTTTACCTAGAGTGTCACAATATATTCAAGAATATATGGTAAAAATTTCAGCTAATTCTGACTTTTTTTCGATATACTTTTTGTTTTGACGGCTTGTGCAGCCCGTCTGAGACCAGAAATTACAGATTTGCCAGAATTGCTATTTTCTAGTTCCCTGAGTGTCACTACACTATTTATGACATATATTTAAAATATTAATTCAATCGGAGATCTCTAAGGTCTCCAAATATTCAGTCGAAATTTCTAGTCGAACCTACGCCGACTTAGGAAATTTTTCTTTGTTTACCCTTTTGGAGGCCTATTTGACCTCAATTTTCACTCAAATTGTACCACCGTACTCCATTTAACATATACTTTCATATTTTAGATTAAACTCATACTTCCCATAGGGTCGCCCATCCTCGGATTTCTTGGCTCAGGCACGATTGACGGTACATTCTTTTTAAATTTCCTGTTCTACTCAATTCTAATTACCCTAAAACTCAATCTAGGTTAACTATTCACACTTTACACATGTCATGCATGGAAATTGTAAATATTTGGGGGTGTTACATGCATGCATATTTATCTTTGCATTGTAATTTGTTATTTAACATTCTAATTTCTTTGTTTTGTTTGTGTAGCGATGGATGCTGACTTTGCCAAACAAGTGGCTGAGAATGCCAAAAAAATCCATCTGGAGTTTGATGCTCATTAGTGACATGAGGTAGAGAAATGACATGAGAATCACATGCCTCACGAATAGAGTGCCAATCCACTTCAATATGCTTCGTGCGCTCATGAAATACTAGATTAGCTGTAATCTAAATAGCACTAATATTATCAGCATGAAGAGGTGTAGGGTTAGTTTGGCAGAAACCAAGCTCAGCCAAAAGTCCTCGAAGCCAAAGAATTTCTGAACAAGCAGATGACATAGCTCTGTACTTAGATTCAGTGGAGGACTTAGATACATGATCTTGCTTTTTGCTTTTCCACGAAATCAGTGAAGAACCAAGAAACATAAACCAATTAGTAATGGATTATTGAGTATCAGAACACCTAGCCCAATCAGCATCACTATGAGTAGCAAGACGGAGTGAAGTGTCAATTGGAAAGAACAAACCTCACGTAGATGTACCATACAAGTAACGAATGATCCAACGGACATCAGCTAGATAAAGGTGCTTGGGTGCTTGCATAAATTGACTCATTTGTTGAACAACAAAAGAAATATCTGGATGAGTAATAGTCAGATAATTTAAGCTACCTACTAAGCGTCTATACAAAGAAGGATCGGATAGAAAATCACCCTCATCACCACAATATTTAACATTCACTTCCAAGGAAGTATGAACAAAATGACTATCCTAAAGACCAACCAAAGAAATAAGTTCTTGAGTATACTTATGTTGATGTAGGAAAATACCAACTGATGTAAATCACACTTCAAGACCCAAAAAATTGTGTAAAGGACCCAAATCTTTCATATGAAAAACACCTTGAAGTCGTTCTTGAAGCTGAAAAATCAATTTAGAATCAGCCCTAGTAATAACAATGTCATTAGCATATACCAGAAGTGTAACACCCTTCTCGGAACAGTCTTTTCCGAAATGAAACTTAGCCGAAACCGGTAATCTTTTTAAAACAAGATACCTCACTTAAAGATCCCACCCATAGCTAAGCAAGTCGCCATGACTTGCACCGCGGTACAGAGATGTCCCTATGGCTAGCCAATTATATCCAAAATAAGAATCATACTACCTGTCTATCGCTAAGGGCAAACCTAATCAATATCATTGCAAACATTTTTGAACATTTAAAACTTTTCATTTCTTTCTTTTTGTTTATCACTATACATTATATTTTGGTCAAATGCACTCTTTCGTGCCTTTGACTACTCAATAACTTTTTATATAATTTTTTTTTTGCGAATTATTCTTTAATCATTCAATAGTTGACTTCTTTTTCTTTTATCGTTCAGACTTTTTAATCGTTCGGTATGCCAACTTTATTTCGTCGGCGAAACATTTTTATAACCATTAATTCTTTTAATACTTTTTGTCGACTAATTTATTCTGATAAATTAGTCACGTCTTTATTTCCTACTTTTATGCATTTAGAGACTTAATTAATATCATTTATTATTTCAGTCTCGAATATGCATAATTTAACCTTTTTCCATCGATTTATTCATTTCATAGGCATAATTACGATTTTGCCATTATATTCATTTATTTTCATTTTTAATACATAATTTACTTCATTATTCATCTTTTAATTCTTTATTTCCTTCCATGATTTTATTTTTCCCTTGATTTTCCTCTAATTTAGTCAATTTTCTCTCTCCTTAAAACTTTGATTTCTCTACTTCCTTTGGCTTCAATTCTGTTCTAGGATGAAAAGGAAGTCTTTTAGTGTATCTAGGTAAAATTTCAGCTTAGGATTTGGTGAAAATTGAAGAAAGAAGGAAGAAAAATGGTGAAGGTGCCTAAAAATAGAGGGTTCGGATTTCTTAGGGAAGAGGAGGGAGATGACCTAATTTTGTTGTGATATTGGAGAATTTTGGACTACTCTAGGGTATCTTTAAATGCCCCAAATTAAGGGCTAAGATTCCCCCATTTGTTAGGTAATCTAAAGGCTTAATTTTTGGCCACTTGTCATCCATTCTCATATTTAGGCTTACCCTACTGGTCCAAGATCACACACACATGATCATGGCTCTACTTTAGTGACTCATATATTTTTTTTATGGTCAAAATCCCGAATTTGACCCTCCGAATGACCTGATCTTTGTTTTGTACCCCGAAATATAAATTTTTGTTCCAAATGTTAGATTGCCCTGCAATTTTTTTAGTGTTCCTATATATTCAAAAACATATGGTAAAAATTTCAGCTCATTCTGACGTCGTTTCAATATACTTTCGGTCCCAGCTCCCTATGCAGCCGGTTCGAAATCCAAAATTTCAGAAATGCCAGAATTACTATTTTTCAGTTCCTAGGGTGTATTTATACTATTTATATGGTGTATGTGAAATATAGAAGCAATTGGAGATCTTTAAGTCTCTTAACTGCTTGGTCAAAGTTTTTCTCAACCCTCCATGAAACTGTAAAATTTTTCTTTATTTGGCTATTTGAGGGCCCATTTAAGTATAACTTCTCCCCGAATTATACCGTTGAACTCCATTTGACACCTATTTTCTTATTTTAAGGTCAACTCATATTACTTGTCAGGTCATCCATCCTCGAATTATCCTAGTCTAAGCATGTTTAACCTTTATACCTTTTTCAATTTTTCTGTCTTATTTATATCCAATTACTTTAAAATTTGTCCTAAGGTAATCATTTATACTTTACATCATACCATACATTACATATGCAAATTTGGGGGCGTTACAAAGACCATCCCTTTGAAGCAGCAATAGCAAGAATGAGACACACAATGGTCATCTTAGCTACAGGAACAAATATCTCCTCATAGTCTAGACCATACTCTTGCCTAGTACCGAGAGCAACCAACCTTGCTTTATAACTGTCAAGTGAGCCATCAGATCGCAGCTTAATGGAATATACCCATTTACAACCAATAGGCTTAATAGCAGTAGGAACAACATTGGAAGATGATGCATGTGGTGGAATATCACAACTACTAGCCGAAACAACAGCTTGTAAACCTCAAATTCGATGATTTTCTGGACGAGTAGGACAATCATTTATGATGTGTCCAATTTGCTTGTAGTAATTGCAAAATTTCTTATTGCAATTACGAGTAATATGCCCATACTCCTTGCAACTAAAACACTACATCTGCCCTTTTCCTCTGTTCTTTCCTTGAGCCGTATAAACAACATTAACAATTTCAGATGACTCCTTGGATGCACCTATAATAACCTGTGTGGCCAATCTCTGCTCCTCACACAATAATCTACCAAAACATACATCCAATGATAGAACTAGATCTCTATTCAACAATCCAACGTGACCAACCTCAAATTCTGGTCTTAATTTCATCAAGAACTGATCACGCCGACTATCATCATGAATTGCTCGAAGACTAGTTAAAACCTCTCTAGGAACCTTTGCATAAATAATATTAGAATATTCACTCTATGGATTAAGAAATTGAGAATAATACTATTCAATAGAAAGGTTACAATGACTGAAGTTGCTTAGCTCGAGTTTTAATTAGAATCAATGAGCGATATTATCTTAATAATATATGCACTTTAGATAATCCCACATCTCTTTAGCAGTAGTAAAAGAACGAAAATTAATCACCATATGAGCTTCAATAGAGCCTATGATCTAGGAAACAACTCGTGCATCTTTTATCTTTTATTCATTGCGTGTTGTACCATTTGTAAGAATAGGTGAAGACTTGTCAATGTGACCCCAAAGTTCCTTCCCCTTTAGATACATCCTGAACTTTCTTTCCTATAAATTTGATACCCAAAATCTCCGAAGAAGACATGTTTCAAAATCAGAAGATGACTGACCAAACTAGAAAAAAATTGCAAGTAGAGAAGAAAACCAGAAATTGGAATCCCAAAAAAAAATCAAATAACCACCCTTCTAACAAAATTAGATGGCCAAGGTGACATCGGAGAACTACCAAAAAAGAATCGCGACCTAAGAGAAAAGATTGATAAAAAATGTCGCCGCATGTGCCTTCAATTGCACCATACGTCTGCGTATGGAATAGTATGCAAAAGCTTCATGTGGCGTGTGAACTACAGACGCTCAACACCAGATCACTGGACTTTAGGAACAGGTCGAAAAAGTTCCTACATAACTTCCCTGATGGGTGGTGAGATCTTGATAGGGATAGAGTATAATGACCCAATAAATATCCAAAAGCCAGAAACTCAAAATAGTTAATAAGGCTTTGATACCATGACAAAATATAGAATGATAACCAGAATTGCTTGCCAAAACAATCACTTGCATTTGACAATCCATAATACATCTATATGAGACTTTTAATCTAAACTAGGAAACTATTTTAATCGTTAGCCTAAGTATATATGTTAGCCCAATTATATAAGGAAAGACAGTTGTACAAAATATATAATATCTATACGCTGATAGGTAATAGTAATGTTTGCTAATTTAGACTTCTAATTATGTAATTTTTCACAAAAACATCTTGTATGATAGGGTTTATGGCAACAATAGCATACCATATTATTGTTCCAACTCATATTAAATAATACTAAACCGTAAAGAACAAGTAACACGGTCATCAAAAATACCTAAACACTAGTGACACAACAAGTAACATAGTCAAGTAAAAACAATTCAAAAATACCCAAACACTTGTAACATAACAAGTAACACAGTCAAGTAAAAATAATTCAACAATACCCAAACACTGGTGACATAACAAGTAACACAGTCAAGCAAAAACACTTCAAAAATACCCAAACACTAGCAACATAACTAGAACATCCAACCTCTAATAAAATGCAATCCAAATCCATAGGAAAAAAGAGAAAACAAAAATAGAGAGCCTGAGATTTCCAGAGCAAGTTTGATTCACTCTAAGTAGTTGCAGGAGATTGAAGTAGCAAATAAACACAAAAATATTGGTGTCAATAGCAAGGATAAAACAACCACCACTCAAATATCATAACCACAGCTAGTAACAAAACCCCAAAAAATTCCAACAACTCTTTAAACAAGCCAATTGACCTAAAACTCCCAAGAAAAGAACCAGAAACCACTGACAGAAGGAAGCAAAACTCCCAAGAGCAAAACTAAAAACCACCGAGATAAGGTAACACCTTCAGAACAGACTAATGAAGAAGCTAACTTTAGGATCTAATCGGGGACAACCAGGCGATGCTAAAAATTAAATTGGAGGATTATCAAACACCGTATGCGTGTTCAAATGTCGATGAGTAAGGAAGGAGGAAGAAACTTATGGCAGCGTGTGTGGCTCGCTCACCAATAGGATGGACACTGAATTTTGTGAAGAGGCTGAAAATACACCTATGCTTCTTTTGACATTAGTAGTGAGGCAAATCGATCACCGGAGTAGGTGACCTAAGGAGGAGCAAATTCCTCAACGAAAGAAAAAATGCCAGAAAATCCAAAAAATTCAAAAATCCCAAATGAGCTTAAGGCTTTGATACCATACAAAAGAACAAGAATGGGAAAAGATTTTTTTATCTTTATTCAATAATTACAAAGGTATATGTACAAGTATGGGGCTAACAACTATGGAAACTAAATCAACTAGCCTAATTAGGAAAATCCTATACAAGGTAAACTAATGATGAATATGTATTTTGTAACACGAAGAAAAGGCAAAAGAAGTCCACTTATGAAGATGACAACACTACCCGACTGTTTAAACTCCATCGTGCTCTTACTCATTGACTTGTTCTTCAAGATGAATTTTGACAAAGTGACGAAGGTGGATTTGTCTCTTTTCCTCATCTTCTTTTCGTTAGCATGGAAGTCATATCAACAGAGGCTGTTTCCCCAAGAGCTTCTTTTGAATGGAAATGTTTGAAGGGCCTTTCGCAACCATAGTTCCTCTTTCTGGAGTTGAAAATCTTTCTTTGAAGGAAATTCTTCAACAAAAGTACAGAGAGGGGTGTTTCTCTCATAACGCTCAAGTGTTGGACTTTATTAGTCACAGTCTGATAATGAAAAAAAACCTAAATGAGATTGGCCTATAAACTCTCCCTCTCGAAAGTTGGTTGACATTAATTTTAAGGCCATGAAGGTAGGTTTGAATAAGATTTTTTTTGCTGTAGACGTACTTTTAAGAGTTTATAACTTTTATGTTTTGAGTAGATCATACAAAGGGCCATGTGCCTTTACATTGAAAATATGGCATGAAGGAGGCAGCTTTTCAAAAGGACCAACACTGAACGAAAGTTGAATGACAGGTTGGAAGCAACTATAAAGAAATACGAGGAGAAGCTTTAATCTCTTTGTTCAGAGTCCTCAACAAAAATTCGAAAGTTGACTAATCAGGTGGGTGGGGCTCCAAAAGAAGGTGGCTTCTTATGAGTCTACGATTGGGGATCTTGGAGGGAGGGAAGATTATTTGCACCAACTTTACCCAAAAGAAATGACCAAGCAAAGGGATTGAGTAGGTAGGGCATGTTTAGGATAATCTCATCATCAAAAGATTATAGAGTTTGAAAAGCACTACTTGAGAAGGACTTTAGCTTTATCGAAGATCTTTTCTCTCTTTTGCAATGTTATTAAATTGGTTTAACTCAATAAGTTGATCTAACATAAAACTCGAAATGTAAAAATACTCGAATTAAACCAAAGAAACTTGGGTTAGATCGAAACTCAGGTTGGATCGAATTGGACTAGGCCAATCACAAAACTATGCATTTTGTGTCAAAATCCCTAAAACTAAAATCCCCTTTTCTTCTCTGCTTCCATTCCTTTCACGTAGACCCTCTATTCTCCTCATGTAGTCAAATTCTTCACCTTTCCACTTCAGTTCCTTGATTCACACAATGCCATTTACCATCGATGATAGTCTTCGACCAAGAAACAACACCGAAAATATTAACCTTCTTAAATAATAGTTGCTTTTTGGATAAATTGACTTATTTTGTTGCTGTATAAAAATTGTAAGAATTAAACGGTGAAGGCCCATGAGCTTTGTACTATTAGAAGGGATTAACATTTACGGTGGAGTAGTTTAATTGAAAAGTTTAACTATTGCTCAAAGGGAGAAATTTGAGAGGTTACCAAGGGGAAAAAGCAAATATTTTCGAAATAATATAATCTTTTTTTTAATAAATCAAACTATCTTGTGAGTGATTTGGAGGTTTGAGGAGCTAACTAGTTATTTTATTGTGATTTTGCAGTTGCATTTAAGTCTAGGGAAGACCAAATATGAAATATATGGCTTATGTTTACAGTATTCTATTCTTTGTTCACTGTATGACTTTAATTTTTTTTATAAATAATTATATTAAAAAAATAAATAAAAACTCCAAGTTGATCTGATCAAACTAGTTGACCCATGACCTAGTTGGCAAGCTGAGTCAATATCCGAGCTGAGTTTCAAAACATTGCTCTTCTAGATCCCCTTGCCGATGAAGATGAAGAAGAGAGAGGAGCCTCGAGCAGAAATGCTACTGAGGGTGAAGAAAATGTAAATATAGAAGATCAAATTGTTTTTTACTTGAAATTTATTTTTATCTTTGATGAAATTTGCTTTATTTTCATCCGATTGTCTACTTTTCATCTTTTGTTTGAGCAAAGTATAATTGGAGTAGCAATCTTTGAAGCATAATATCTTTGGAATCTACTTTTTAAAATTTAGAAAACTTAGAACTTTTGAAGTTTGGTACTTTAGGTTTAAGTGCATGTTAATCTAATCAATGTATGATTGCAACTTTAACTTAGGAAATGAGATGGATGCTAGTATATACCCTTAATTGAGTTGACTGGAATACTAGAGTTAAAGTAAATCGTCAAAGTTAAAAGACACCATAATCTAATCGGAATTAGATGTGTTATTTAACTTTGGGAGAAATGATTAAGATAAATACTTTTAAAACTTGTATGTTCATTGACCATATTGATCGAAATACTAAGTCTTCACATTAATTTATCATAGTTAATAAGTGCTTTAATTCGATCGGGATCATTATGTGGTTGTAGCTTTAACTTTGAAGAAATAAATAAGTAAATAAAATGTAAAGCGTCAATCATAAGCCTCAAATTGAATTCATTGATCGGGAAAATGTCATCCGGGAAAATGTTTATTAATTATATATGATAAAAAATTACATCAAATATTTGAAATAAGAGATTATATCATATACCTTTTAAGCACTTTTACATTCCAAGATTTGGGAATGTCTAATCCCTCTATAACTCACAGTTTATAAGTACTTTTACTTAAAACATTGGAAATTTCATAAGGTCCTTCTTATTTAGGCATGAACTTTCCTACTCTAACATTGCTTAAGTAAATGTCTACCCTCCTGAAAGCTAAGTTCCTAATGTTAAAGGTTCTAAACTTTACCTTGTTGTTGTGGTACTTGGCAATTCTTTTCTTGTAAGCAGTAATATTTACACAAGCATCTTCCCTCATTTATTCAATTAGGTCCAAGTTTTGTCTTCTTTCTTCTTCGTTATTCCAATCAAAGAAGAAAGTCAGTAAGAGGGAATTTCAATTTCCACTAGGATTATTGCATTTGATTCATAGACCAGGGAGAATGGGGTTTGACGCATTCCAGCTCTAGGCGAGGTTTTGTAAAACCATAAGACACTTTGCAATTCTTCTATCCAATTGCCTTTTACTTCTCCTAAACTTTTTTTTAACCCTTTAAAAATCATCTTATTTAAGACTTCAGTTATACCGTTGCTTTGCAGATGAGTTACTGATGTAAACCTCAGATTGATTTTTAGATAAAAAAAGAAAGATCTAAAGGTTGAACTATTAAATTTTTGCCATTGTTTGTAAGGAAGACTTTTGGCAAACCATACCTGTAAATTATCTCCTTCTAAGCAAAATTTTTTATCCTTTCAGCAGTAACTGAAGCCAATGGCTCGGCCTCATTTCATTTGGAGAAATGGTCTACAACCATGACAAGGAATTTCCTTTGTCATTTTCCTTGTGAGAAAGGACCTAGAATGTCTAAGCCCCATCGGTCAAATGGCTAGGATATCCCGATTGGACATTGCTCAGCAGCTAGTTGTCTTATGATTCTTCCATGAATCTTGCATTGTTAGCATTTCTTAATTTTACCATTAGCATTTTTAAAGATGCTCGGTTAAAAATAACTGGTCTATAGGACTTTCCTTATGATTGTTCTGCTAGCTACATGGGCTTCACATATTCCTTCATAATTTCTCGGATGATGTAATCTCCTTCCTTAGACACACATTTGAGCTATGGATGGCTGAATGCCATTTTGTAGAGTTTATTATTAATTATAGAATAATTAAATGCTTTTCTCGTGATTTCCTAATCAGAGGATTGGGGTCATCCAGGTCTCTTCTTGTTGGTTAATTTCCATCACTTTTGGCCCCTCAAGGGATGGCCAATATTGCTCATCGATTATTATGTTTTCTTTGATTATATGTTAATCTAAAGCTACTAATTTGGCAAGCTGATCAACCATTATCATTTCCTCTCTTGGTACTTTCTCTAAACTCCAAGTCATTCCTCTATCATCCAGCTCTTTGAGAGTTGTTTTGACTTTTATCAAATATTTCTTCATGTTTTGTTATTTCACTTTAAAATTTCTAAGCACCTAGCTTGTCAAAAGCTGAGAGTCACTCTTGATTCTAAATCTTTCTAGTAGGATGGACTTGACCAGCCTTAGACTTTAGAGAAGCGCTTTATACTTTACAACATTATTGGAGGCTTCAAAACTCAAATTTATTCAGTACTGATTATTATGCTTAGAAGGCCTTTAATGATTATTCCAACACCTCCTTTCCTACTGTTTGAAGATTTATTAACGATCATCTCTTAGGGAATTTTATGGGGTTATTTAACTTTATGTTCTCTTGTGAATTTTACAACAAAGTCTGCTAGAGCTTGTACTTTGATCGCATTTCTAAGCTCATATCTCACATGGAAAGATTGTAACTTTGTGGCCTATCCTATAATTTTACCTTCTAGGTCTAACATTTGAAGGATTTTTCTAAGCAGTTGATCAAATCAAACAATGATGGTGTGTGCTTTAAAGTATCATCTCAATTTTCTAGTGCATATCATGAGTGCAATGATCAACTGCTCAGTTGGAATTTTCTTTAATTCTGATCCTCTCAACATTTGGCTAACATAATATATCGAAAGTTGCTAAATTCCTTCCTCTCTAACCAGAACTATAGATACAGCCTCTTGATAAGTGTGAATTATATATAGTTTTTGATATGTTTTTAGTTTTGTTATTTAGTTATTTTGGTTTTATTTAAGTTAAATTAGAGTTAATTTGTTAAAGTTTATGTTTTTGAGGTTAATTTCATGTTTTGTTTGATTTTCAGGATAAAATTGATATAAAAGGGCTTAAATTGAAAAAAGGGCAAAGTTTAGGGTCAAAAGTGCAAATATTGGAATTTGATGCAAGAAAACGAGACGTTCAGTCCAGAAGCTTTTCACGTGACCACGTGAAATCAGTGAAGAATTCTACCCGTGGCCACTTGAAGACATAAAATTTGGAAGACATGGCCACGTGAAGGTTAATTTATTTTCAAACGTGGCCACATGAAAGAGGAATTAAAGGAACCATTGAGGACATGTGACCACGTGTGAGGGAAGGCACAATTCACACGTGGCCACGTGTAAAGGAAGCCTTATGAACACGTGACCACGTGTTCAACTACAAAGGAAAGGATGTGGCCACATGATTCCTAGTCCCACTTCGCGAAGGATTTTCGTGCTTCCTGTTTTAGCAGAGTTTACTTCCTATTCTATGTCTGGAGGTAAAGAAGGAATCTACTATGATTTTGCCCTATAAATAGCAGTCAAAAACATCAGAAAAAAAGAGGAATTAGAGATCAACTAGAGAGATCAACTATAGAATCAAGCATTATTCTCTTTTAGTATGTTTTTACATTACTTAGTTTTACTGTTTTTCTTCAAACTTTGTTTTTATTTTAAGAATGTCTTGTGAGTAGTTTTCTTTAACTTTTGCTAAAAGATACTTGAATCCTTAACTTGTATTGTTATGATTTGAGTTTGTTCTTCAATTCAATACAAGTTGGTTATTTCTTAAGTTCTTAAACATAGTCTTATCTTTACTCAATTTTAATTTGATTTTTAACTTGATTAAGCATTGGTTAATTAATTGATTTGAGTTGATTATTGACTTGCATGCTCTTAGGTTAATTTATTTGGATTAATACATGATTATAATCTGAATAAGCTATAATTATGTGTTGATTTGAGTAAGTTAAGATTAAGAAAAGGGTAACTAAGAATAGGTGGAAGTTAAATCTCTTGAGAAAGGCTTTAATAGACATCTAGGAGACTTAATTCAGTTCTTTATGCTAAGTGTTAAGTTTATCTGAATAAGAAAATTTTGATGCTTGGAATAATAATCTTGAATAAAGTTATTTGATTTTATTAAACTGAATTCTCCATAATCACTTGTATGTTTTCTTTTATTTAAGTCATAGCAATACTTGTTAAGGTGGATAGTCCTTTAGTGAAAGTTGTTTTTAGTATTGATTTTTACCTCATTCAATTTGCTTATTTTCATTAGATCTTTATTTATTTTTAACTCTTTATTTTATTTTAGTTTTAAAACTTCAATCATCACAACTTTGGAATTTCTTTTCTTTCTTTTACACACAAAAATTGGTTTTGAAATTGAAATAACACATACAAGCACAAGTTTCCCTTGGGTTCGATATTTTGGGTCATAATTTTATTTTCCTATATTACTAGCCGATCTAGTACACTTGCTAGAATTCGGTCAAGTTTTTGGCGTCGTTGCCGGGGATACATTGGCATTTGTTTATTTATTTTGATTTTAAAGTTATTTTTGTGTGTTTTTCTTCTCTTTTTCATCTATTTTCTTATTTTCTTATTGGGTGACTAGTGGTTTATGGTGAGAGACAACCCCATCCTACCATTAGACCCTAAAATTGAAAGGACATTTCATAGGATTAGAAGGTTAAGAGGCAACATGAATGACCCAGAAATAGAACAACCTATGAATGATCCACCACCTAGGATCGAAGAGCAACACATACCCCACCAAGCTCCCGAAAATGGGTATAGACCTAGAACCATTAGGGATTATGGTATCCCTAGGTGGAATGAAGAACATAGAACTATTAGGATTCCTCACCACCAACCCTTTGAGATTAAACCCGCTACCATCACTATGGTACAAAGAAACCAATTTTCGAGTTTGAACATAGAGGATCCTGCACAACATTTGGATATGTTCTTAGAAGTGAGTGACACTGTGCAAATTCATAATGTATCGACTGATGCAATTAGGTTGAAACTCTTCCCATTTACCCTCATAGGAAAAGCTAGGGATTGGTTACAAATGCTACCAAATCAATCCATCCATTCTTGGTAAAAAATGCAAGAAAAATTTCTTTGCAAGTTCTTCTCACCTACTAAGATTGCCCTCATTAGGAAACAAATTAGTGACTTCCAGCAATTTTATAAGGAACCATTCCATGAAGCATGGGAAAATTTATGAGACTTTTAAAAAGTTGTCCACATCATGAAGTTCCTGTTTTTCAACTAATGCATATATTCTATGCAGGTGGCCATCCATCAACAAGATCTTTGCTAGATGCAGCCTCAAATGGTAGTTTCATGAACCAAATTCCCGAAGATGCATTTTTGCTTCTTGATGAGATGGCCACCAATGATGCTCAATGGGCAACCTCTAGAGCAACTCAAAAGAAATAGGGAGTTCATAATATTGATGAAGTAGCCATGTTAAAAGCTCAATTAGAATTAATGGAAAAAAGACATTTAAAAGAAATAAATGAGCTTAAAGCTAAAAATGTTTCTATGCTATCTAATGAAGTTGATTCTTATGCAGGAATTTCAGGACCTTTGGGAATGAAGAATAATGAAGGAATGGTAAAAGAAGTAAATGCCTTGAATCCATATAGCAACACTTATAATCCGGGATGAAGAAGCCATCCAAATTTTTCATGGAGGGAAGGTAATCAAGCTTCTTCTTCTAACCCTAATCCTAGACCTCAATTTAACCATAATCAACCTCCCAATAATCAACTTCCATACCAAAACCAAGCTCCACCATATTACCCAAACCAATACCCATCATAATCATACCACCAACCACCCGATTTTCAAAAAACTCAACCTCCCCCTCCTCAAGAAAAGTAATTGAACATTGAAGAAATAATTGCAAACTTCATGGCCTCCCAAAATTCAACTTTAGCTAGCCAAGATGCTAGATGAAAATTGCAAGATATTTAGATAAGGAACCAAGAGGCATCCATTAGGAATCTAGAAAACCAAATGGGGCAACTTGCTAGTTCTTTATCTAACTGAACTCAAGGGACATTTCCATCCAATGTAGACCGAAATCCAAAGGAGGAAGCCAAAACAATCACCTTAAGGAATGGGAAAGAGCTAGAGAAGACTGAAATTGGTAAGAATTCTTCCCCAAGGGTGGAACCGACAACAGAGGTAAGTAATTCTAACTCAGAAAATACTGAAAAAGTGTCTCCTACGGTTGAGAAGGGTAAAGGTAAGGAAAAACTTGTTTCTACTGCTCTTGATGAATCTCAATTACCATTTCCTGTTCTAGCTAAAAAAGAGAAACAAAATGAACAATTGAGTAGATTTTTAGACATGTTTAAAAAGCTACATATAAATTTACCATTTTCTAAAGCTTTGTTACACATGCCTAAATATGCTAAATTTATGAAAGAATTGTGCACTAATAAGAAAAAGCTAGAAGGCATAGAAATGGTTCAATTATCCGGTAATTGTAGTGCCATATTAACCAATAAAATTCCTGAAAAATTAGAAAATCCTAGTAGTTTTATATTGCCTTGTGAACTAGGAGAAAATTTTGTTGGGCATGCTTTATGTGATTTGGATGCTAGTATTAACTTGATGCCTTATTCAATTTGCAGGAAATTGAATCTAGGTGATTTGAAGGAAACCCGAATTACGCTTCAATTGGCGGATAGACCGGTGAAAAGGACAAAAGGAATCATTGAGGACTTATTGGTGAAAGTCGGAAATTTTATCTTTTCGGTTGATTTTATGGTCATGGACATGGAAGAAGATAGAAAGGTCCCATTAATTATGGGGAGGCCATTCTTGAACACAGCAAGAGCATTAATTGATGTTCATGGACAAACGGTTACTTTAAGATTCAACAAGGAGGAAATAATTTTCAATGTTAATAAAATTTTAAAACACTCCTCGTATGATTTTGAAGAATCCATTTAATTTGTTGATGAAGTTCAAGAATGTGCCAACACAAAACAAGAAGATATCATTCTCAATGATGAAATTCAAAGTTGCTTAATGCATTCCAAGACAATGGAAGAGTTGGATACAAAGGAGAAAGAGTTGATACAAAATCTGAAACAAGAGCATAGTGAAGATAAGGAAATGGAGGATGAACCATCCCTTCTTAAGGGAGATTCTGAACTTAAAGCACTTCCATCTCATTTGAAATATGTATTTTTAAGTGATAATGCTGATCCGGTAATTATTTCATCTTCATTAACAGATTTGGAAGAAGAAATGCTCATCGGAGTCCTCAAAAAGCACAAAGGAGCAATTGGTTGGGCAACATCCGACTTGAAAGGGATTAGTCCCAGCTATTGTACACATCGTATACCTATGGAGGACGATTTTAAACCGGTGGTGCAACCTCAACGAAGGCTCAACCCAACTATACAAGAGGTAGTGAAAAAGGAGATATGGAAACTACTTGATGCAGGTATTATCTATCCTATCCCTGATAGTAATTGGGTAAGTCCTATTCAATGTGTGCCTAAAAAGGGGAGAATGACTGTAGTGATCAATGAAAATAATGAATTAATTCCTACACGCACGGTAACGGGATGGAGGGTATGTATTGACTATAGGAGGCTGAATAATGCCATTAGAAAATACCATTTTCCATTGCCCTTTATTGACCAAATGTTAGAAAGATTGGCAGGAAATAAATTTTATTGTTTCTTAGATGGATATTAGGGGTACATGCAAATACCTATAGCCCCAGAAGACCAAGAAAAGACCACATTCACATGTCCATATGAAACATTTGCATATAGGAGAATGCCTTTTGGTCTTTGTAATGCACCTGCTACATTTCAACGTTGCTTGATGGCCATATTTCATGACTTTATTGAAAAATTTATGGAGGTTTTCATGGATGATTTTACTATTTATGGTCATGATTTTGAATCTTGTTTGCATAATCTAGCATTGGTTTTGAAAAGGTGTCAAGAAACTAATCTTATGCTAAATTGGGAAAAATGTCATTTCATGGTTAGAGAAGGCATTGTTTTAGGGCATAAAATTTCTGAAAAAGGCATTGAGGTTGATAAAGCAAAAGTTGATGTGATAGAAAAATTACCTCCACCAACTAGTGTAAAGGGCATTGAAAGTTTCCTTGGTCATGCCGGGTTTTATCGTCGGTTTATCAAGGACTTTTCTAAAATTGCCAAACCACTTTCTAATTTATTGCTTAAAGATGTTGCATTTAACTTTGATGTTGAGTGTTTGAAGGCTTTTAACTTATTGAAGCAAAAATTAGTTAGTGTACCGGTCATTGCATCACCCGATTAGAGCTTACCGTTTGAAATTGTGTGATGCAAGTGATTATGCAGTTGGAGCAGTCTTAGGACAGCGGAAGGAGAAGATTTTCTATACCATCTATTATGCAAGCCATACACTCACCGGAGCCCAAGTAAATTACACTACTACAGAGAAGGAGCTCTTGGCAATAGTCTTTTCATTTGAAAAATTCAGGTCTTACCTCTTAGGATCCAAAATTACAGTGTGGTCGGACCATGCTGTATTGAGACATCTTTTTGCCAAGAAGGATTCCAAACCAAGACTTATCCGATGGGTATTACTACTCTAAGAGTTTGATGTTGAAATCAAAGATAAGAAAGGAGCAAAAAATTTTATAGCTGACCATCTATCTAGATTGGATCATGCTAGCATCGAAAAAGGAGAAATTTCTGACTTATTTCCCGATGAACATATTTGTGCTTGTTATACTTACGAAAAATCAGTTCCATGGTATGCTAATATAGCCAATTTTCTTGCAGGTGGTTATCTTCCTAAGGAGTTTACTTGGCAAAAAAAGAAAAAGCTCATAGCGGATGCCAAGCATTACCTTTGGGACGATCCATATCTTATCAAGATATGCCCAGGTCAAGTACTAAGAAGGTGTGTACCGAAATTGGAACAAAAATCTATCATGCAACAATGCCATGAAGGTGAAGTCGGGGGACATCACGGGCCAAATATAATAGTTCAAAAGATACTTCAATCAGGTTTTTTTTGGCCTACTTTGTTTGAAGATGTAAGATCTTTTATAACAACTTGTGATAGATGCCAACGAGTAGGAAATATATCCAAAAGAGATGAGATGCCTATGAACAATATGCTAGAAATAGAAATCTTTGATGTATGGGGCATTGATTTTATGGGACCTTTTCCAAATTTATTTGGGTTTGAGTATATATTGGTAGCAGTAGATTATGTGAGTAAATGGGTAGAGGCAATAGCTACTAGAACATGTGATGCAAAAATTGTGCTTGAATTCATTAGGAAGAATATTTTCACTAGATTCGGAGCACCTAGAGCTATTATAAGTGATGGAGGCAAACATTTTGTCAACCATCAATTCAAGACCTTGCTTAAGAAATTTGGTGTTAAGCACAAAATCACAACCCCATACCACCCTCAAGCCAATGGACAAGTGGAAGTATCTAATAGGGAGTTGAAATCAATCTTAGAGAAAACAGTAAGTAACTCTAGAAAAGATTGGTCTCTTAGGTTAGATGAGGCTTTATGGGCTTATCAAACTGCATTTAAAACTCCTATAGGTATGTCTCCCTTTAGAATTGTTTTTGGAAAAGCATGTCACCTTCCAGTCGAATTAGAACATAAAGCTTATTAGGCTACAAAATTTCTTAACTTTGATTTGAGAAATGCAGGAGAAAGAAGAAAATTACAGCTCAATGAACTCGATGAAATTCGACAATGGTCATATAACAATGCTGCGCTTTATAAAGAAAAGACCAAATAGTGGCATGACAAGCATTTAAGGGTAAAAGATTTTGTTCCGGGAATGTTGGTGTTTCTTTATAATAGTCGTATTTGTTTGTTTCCAGGAAAACTAAAATCGAAGTGGCTTGGACCATATCAAGTGATGTCGAGCAGTAATTTTGGTGTAGTGACGATCAAAAGCTTAAAAGATGATGCGAATTTACAGTCAATGGTCATCGACTCAAACCATATCAAATCGGATAACAAGAGGTTGTTGAAGAAACCATGGTTCTTCAAGATACTTAAAAAATGGTTTGAAGAGTCTAGATGGAGACTTTAAAAACTCAGAACTTCAAATTTCTATCTCTTTTATGTTTCCAGTCAAATTTTGTGTTTTTTGCATTTTTGTGTGTTTGTGTGTTTTGATTCATGAAAAGAGTACATAAACAAGGTTTTAAAATGAAGACATGTTTTTCTGGAAAAGAATTGGTGTTTTCAAAGCTTGAAATGGCAAAATTAGCGTATTTGTTTCAAAAATGCAATGGAGGTAGAAAAATGCATGTACACGTGACCACGTGTGGCTTTCCCTTAGCCATCACGTGGCCACGGGTTGATGCACTGTCCCAAGATTATTTAAGAAATATGACCACGTGTATTTCACAAGAGAAACATCACATGGCCACGCTTGAAGTTACTGTCCTCTCTTTTAAACATCACATGGCCACGCATATTTCAAGAGAAACAATCACGTGGCCACGGCTTAAGACACTGCCCCTTCCATTTTTAATTCACGTGACCACGTGAAATTCAAGGGTAACCATCACGTGGCCACGCATGCATAAGGAACAAAGGCACACGTGACCACGTGTGGTTCTTCCCATGAACTTCACGTGGCCACATCCCACACTTCTGCCTTATAAACACTTCACGTGATTTTGTTTACTTCTTCTTCATATAGTTTTTGCTCTCAAACCGTGCCCACGTCTCACTAACATAAATTTCACCCGTGACCACATATTTTTCACTCATCACCGATCATCACCATCTCCGACCACCATTTGCTCTCTCTCTTTGTCATTTTTCTCTCTCCTACCTATCATCTCTTCTTTTTCCACACGTTCTCCACTAAACTAGGGTTTTTCACAACTCACACACACTACTTTAATTTGGTGCTGTATTTTGGTTCAGTTCTCATCTTCAAGTAAGTATCTACTCTCCTTGCTTCTTATTTGCCATTTCCATATCATTCATTTCATTGTTTTGTGCCTTATTGCTTATGAATGTTTGGTTTTGAGGTTACTTTACACTTCACATTTTGCTTTCATGTTAATTCCTTTTGTCTCTTTGGATGTTTATGAGTCTTACATACATGTCATAGATGCTTAGTATGCAATTGGGTAATGAACAATCTTTGTTATGATATTTAAATTGATACTCAAACTTGTGCCTACAACATGCTCGATGAAATGCACCAATGAGTTTTTCTTTCAAAACATTTAACTTTTACTCTTTGGATAGCATGTTTTTGATTTGCATTGATGCCGTACAACCTAGTTCACTTCCTGCAAGATTGGTTCATAACTTTATTCATGCATAATAGGCATTATTTTGACATATTCTTTGTGCTCAACCGTTGAATACATGTTATGCCTATCATTTTGATCTTCACCTATATACGGTGCATTTATGCTATCAATTTTTTATTTCATCCAAGTGTGCTTTGGTTCATTCAATGTATGATTCATGTGCTTGTACCTTAGTATATTTTAGGTTATGAATTAACACTTACATTATGTTTTCCTTTCTTTTTAGTGGCACCTCGAAGGAACAAATATTCTGATGTAGCAAGTTCTTCCGGTGTTACGCATTCCGTCATATGTGGACAAGGCTAAGATCAATAAATTTGACTACTTCAGCAAGTGTACCTATGTCCAGCCCGCTTATCTAAGTCAATTGTTTCTCAATGTTCCGACTGGAAATTTATGGGATCATGATATAGAACCATTGATCCAAAATATCGGCCAGCAACAGTTCATTGCAAAGAAATCGAAAGTATATCCAGATATTGCACGGGATTTTCTGTATTCTTTTCAATGCTACTTTAAGAGAGATGCGGAGGATGGCATAGTCGGTTTTAAGTTTGGTAAGAAAGGATATTCCTTGACTTTCAGTCAGTTTTCTGAAATTTTAGGATTTGTGCCAAATGCCCCAACTAAATTGGAAGATGCATCCCCTGTGGAGAATTGGGAACGAATCAAGGATCTTGAATTAGATGAGCCATGGGTAGGGGGACAATGCAAGGTCCATGCTTTACGGAATCATGCATTAAGAATCATTCATCGGGTTTTGGCAAAGAGTATGTACAATAATTTAAAGAATGCAAGCACTATTAGTGTGTCTCAAGCAATGGTTCTCCGATGCATGATGGATGGCATAGCAATCAATGGAGTGGGAATTATAGTAGCTCGGATTAAAGAATTATAGAAAATGCCAGGACATATGGATACTATTTCCATTGGGTGGATAGCTATAGTGATGGCAATTACAGTTGAACATCCGGGTTATGGAGACTTACTTCCAGGAGAATTACCTTGCATTGATAACAAGATGCTCAAGTAGATGAAAATTTTGATTCTTAGGCCTCGAGCTCGTTGGGCAACCCGGAAGGAATACCTAAGAGAGAACAATATTCAGATTGAGGAGCAGCAGGAGGAACCAAATGAGGAGTATATTGCCACATCTGTGCCTTCCCCCATCAATGAACCTACAACACCTGAATGGGAAGGTCCATTTAATCAATTAAGTAGCCATTTGGATGCTCAACAAATTAGGCTAGATCGAATGCAAGGAAGATTGGACATACTTCGGGATACGGTGATGGCGGGCAATAGGACTGTTGAGCATTTTATCCACCATTTTTGGCAGCGATTTCCTCCACCTCCGCCTCCACCGAAATAGATCTTCATTTGCTGTGAATAGTAAAATTTTAAGGAGGGGGTAGCCTCCTTTCAGGGAGTTTGTCTTTAACTTTTCTTTTTCTTTTTCATGAATCGGGTTTTGTTTTGTGTGTTGTGTTTTGTTTTCTTTTATTTTGTTTTTTTTTTGTAAGTTTGTTTGTTTTCTTAAGTATGTAAAACTTATTGAAGACTTATGTAGTTCACCTTTTCACTTAGTTTGCATTATAACTTAGTTTGCCCTAATTGACTTCAAAACTTTGAACAATTTGAGCTTGGATATGGAATATGCATGTTTTGAACCTTTGCTTAGCAAGAGAACATTTATGTTGTTTAATAAATCTTTAGATAGATTAATCTTCAGCTTGATAAATATTTGTTAGTTTCCAAATTCTTGAAAGCACTTAGACCAATTTTTGACTTAAAGAAAAATCAATACAATGAAGTAGTGAAGTAAGGAAATTTAGAGCACTAGAACCTTCCTCATCACCCTTCAAAGCATATGAATAACTCAAACAACTTAGAAAATGATATAGGCAATAATTTTTTTTATAAACTCTCTTAAAGACTTGTTGTCCTACCTTGATGAAATTGTCCTTTGTTAAGCCATTTTGAGCCTAATGAGGTATGCTTAAGGCGTACCATTAATATTTTCTTGTTATACCTAATGTTTTAACAATATAACCTAAAAAGCTTTTATCTCACGTTTTGGAATTGGCCACTTTAGGATTAAATGGATATGTGAGGAGATTAAAAGTTTTATTGGGTTTAGCAAGAAAGTCTTATCAAGTGAGAAAACTACCTTGTGTACCTTGAGATTATTAGAAGTAACTTGTGAATGCTAGTTTCTTAAGTTCTTAAAAAAAACGTTTGAAGTTTGAGAAAAGAAAAAAAAAGAAAAAAAAGAAAGAAAAAGAGAGCTAGCAAATCTGAAAAAATATAAGTGAGGGGTAGTACAAGGAAAAATAAATGAAAAAAAACATAATGACTTCTTAGTAAAGGGCATATTATCTCTTAAAAGAAAGTTTGAAAGTGAGGCAAGAATGAGCAAAATATGTTGTTGAAGTTATTGGGGTTTAGTAATCTATTTTATCTTAGAGTGGCTATTCATTTTGATTATCTTTTATCCATTCTTTGTTAACCAATACCTTAGCCCCATTACAACCTTTGAAAGACCTAAGTGATTTTAAGTTTGTTTTGAGTTGTTTAGCGGAGATGACCTACGAGTTTCGGTGCTAAAGGAGAGGCCTATTGTGTTTCTAGAGTTTCAAGCACAAAACCGGTTGTATGCTTATGCATTCATTTATTCTATACTTCATTATCTAGTTGTGTTGATGTTTTGATTTTCAAAATTGCTTAAAATGATTTTGTCTTGCACACACTCAAGGAAGTTAACTCATATTCTATTGTTCGAAGTTGATGTATTTGGAGATTATATTAAGTGCTTTTGTTAGAATGCTAAGTTTGGTTTTGAAATTACATATCTTTGTATAAGTTTGATGGTTTTGAAGGTGAAATTGTTCTAATTTGCTTGAGGGCAAGCAAGGTTTAAGTATGGGGTATTTGATAAGTGTGAATTATATATAGTTTTTGATATGTTTTTAGTTTTGTTATTTAGTTATTTTGGTTTTATTTAAGTTAAATTAGAGTTAATTTGTTAAAGTTTATGTTTTTGAGGTTAATTTCATGTTTTGTTTGATTTTCAGGATAAAATTGATATAAAAGGGCTTAAATTGCAAAAAGGGCAAAGTTTAAGGTCAAAAGTGCAAATATTGGAAGTTGATGCAAGAAAACGAGACTAAACATGCTTATTTTAGTGCTTTAGATGCATGAAAAAATTAATTAAAAATCGTCATTATGAAAACATGCAAATCTGAAATTTTATGTTTTGAGTTTTTTGCATTGTTTTGGTGTAAAAACGATTTTAATTGATTAGATAGGTATTATAATTTATATGACATGTTAATATACTGTCCTAAGATTTTATTAGGGCTGGTAATGGTCGGATTTAATTATTTATACCTGATGGTACATGTTAATTATGAAACTAGGTGCTAGTTGGCATGTAATTTGCTAGTTAAACAACTAGTTTTCAAAATTAAATGTAAAATTGATTTTGGTATGTTTGTAAGTGATTTTTAAAGATTAAATATCAGGTCTAGACATGTTTTAAATTTGGTTTTAATTCTGATCCATGACAATTTAATTGATTAATTTTAAAATCACTTAAAACTATGACTAGTTTGTGTTTGTTACATGTTTAATCAACATTGTTTGTTTTGTTTTGATTAAAATAGTAAAAACACATTTAGATCAGATTGGTATAGAATATTAAATCAATATTTATGGACTTATTTAGATTATTAAATGACTCATAAAATTGATTTAAATGTTTGTGCATTTTATGGCATTACATATCATTCCCAATGAGAAGGATGTCGTACGTATATTTCTAATTGTATTAGGTTATACCAATTTATGTAGTGTATAATTAACTATAATAGAAATAAGCTATTTACTATGTTCATTATAGTATCTTTATAAGAGTTTTAACTACTTATTCGTTTTCGATATTTGCCCCCGGTAAAATCCAGTAGAATCGTATACCGAGCTGGATAAATGGGAATTAAACACAGGACTGAGTTCTCGGAACCATACGGTCTATTCAACATTATTTCTTGTTATAAACATTTATAAATTTACCATTAACTATATTCATATACACATACACACACACACACACACACACATATATACATACATAAGTGGATCGAGTTCTCGAAACCATATAGCCCACCGGTTTATATATTTATACATATACATATGTGGACCGAGCTCTCAGAGCCTTTTAGCCAACGACTCAACAGTAAGAGCTCTCGGAGCCATTCAATCTGGTAATCACATTAAGGCGTAATACTGTTAGGTTTCCCTAATTGGCATGCCAATCTTATCCTATTTCTCTAATTTCTGTCTAATTTTACTAAGAGCAAATATAAAATCATTATTGAATAAAATAAATAATACCATATATATATATCAACATCACTTATTCGTCATCTCTTTCACGATGTTCACATAAATTCTTAATCATATTAATATATAAAGTACCCCTTTAAATCTTAACATATTTGATCCACGTTACCATACACATAGTTATTTATTTTCCATAATATATGTTCAAGATATATATATATATATATATATATATATATATATATATATATATATATATATATATATATATATATATATATATATATATATATATATATATGTCTTAGGCTTTTAAATCATATCTTTTGTTCAGTCTTTTCAAGTTAACAATTAACATGAACTGCCAAGATAAAAATCAAATATTATGGATAACTCTAGGCACATAACCTTCATATAATATTGTAGAGGGATTACATACCTTTTTGTAGTCATAAGTTAAGACATAAAAATATTGGACTAATATATATATATATATATATATATATATATATATATATATATGCATGCCCAAGCATGTTTCCTAAAAAATAAAACATAACAAATGTAAATAACGATCGTATTCCTAAGTTTATGCAAGTAAGTTAACACATATATTCACACTTCATCATTTTATTTGTGTTTTAAATTCTTAAAATATAAACTCTGTACATAGTTATAATTCTGCCTTATAATCCATCATTTCACAAAGTTTGAGTTAATTTATTAATTTTATATTTCAGTTGCATACTAAATAACGCATAGCGTGTAATTAGTCAATTCACTATACTTCATACGTCATTCACTATAAAGTACATCCGAAGCCCTTAAATCTTACACACCATTATATCTCGATCAATTTCTTAGATTGGTAAATGCATATCAATCCCAATTGTTGGCCAATTCAATTAAACACTTGAGAAGTTAAATTTTGATTCAATGTAACAATACATTTACTACCTATGTTGTAATTATAATTCCAATTATCTCAATTTTTTTATATCTCTATTTTGACCCCTAATTAAAACCATAATGGTCTGTATTTTTAGTTGTATGTCATATTAAGTAGTGACAATTGGAATGGGAAAATATGATTGACCTATTTTCTCATGGAACAGTTAAAACATCTTCATGCGAAGACATATGTAACAGTGTTACATTATTCTTATAACTTTGGCACTTTAACAAGAACTAGGCAATTAAGTGTTAGTGTAAGCCCTAGCCCCAATGCATTGTAATAAAGCACTTTGAATTAATAAAATGAGGCATTTGTTTTATCCTTTGTATTCCTGTGCATCTCAATTGATAAAACTATCCAAGAGTGTTGTTTCGGTTTAAGTTATCATGTGTGAGGCACAAGATTTTAAGACCTTGAAACAAATGAGACATCATTCTAAATATCCCTGATCAGTCATTGTTATGGGAATAACAATGAATTAAGACTAGTATGCTCTCTCTGATATTTTGAGTTCTGTCTTACGGATCATTAGGACAAGAGTCTCAATCAGAGATCATAAATACATGTTAAAGAACATGGTATCTGGATACGATCCGCTCATAAGAACACTACATGGTACAAGTCATAAGTGTTTCTCATATGCAAGTTTTGTATTGGAGTTCTTAGACCTGAAATCTCTATGAAACTCTTTATGAATTACTGTGTACTTTGACATACACCTAACGTGCTCATAACAGAGTGACAAGTACGGGTATGATTGGGTATGCATTGATTCATGTTAGAGAGCATGAGAAAAGTGAAGGGATTACCCCTCTCAATAAGAGAAAAAATATCATCGGCTACTTGATCAGTGAACTGAGAAGTGTATGGCCATACCGAGATGAAATAATGAGTAATCATTATTTATCTGAGAGTTCAGTGTCACTGGAATATCAAGAAAGGAATTAATATATATAAGGATGACTAGTTCCATGCCCTATATTAATTCTGATATTTATGGGTAAGGGACTATGCAAAATTGCATTAGGTCGCTAAATGCCATATGCATTTTCATTTAATTTGGAATGCTATAATATCTTGCTAGAGAATATATATAGCCTTTGAATTAATTTATTAATTCATTGCCAACATTAAATGGACCTATAGGATCACACACAAAGCATTGGGCTTAAAATGTTTAAATTAAGTATTGGGCATTAATTTGGGCTTTTAATTAAAGTCAAATTAATGTATGTAATGGGTTATAAAATTGCTATTGGGCCTTGGTCCATGAGAGAGAGAAATTCAGCCCACAAGATTTAATTTCAATTAATTAATTATCTTGTGTTAATTAAGTTAATTGAGTATTAAAGCCTAAAAGAATTTAAATTAAATTAAATCATTTAAATACTGGATGTAGTGGCCGAAATTCCAAGATGGAAATCAAGGAATTTCGGCACATGCCATTTAATTATGTTAAGTGATTTCATTTATTTAAATATCTTATGATTTATTTCAAATTTGAATTTTAAATTCAAAGAAGTTTAATTCAAAATATATTACTTATCTTTAGGAAGTGATAGAGTTTGAATTAATTATCTTAGGATAGTTGAATTCAGATCAAAGACTTGCCAAAGGATAAGCATATATATTAAAAGAAATAAAACCCTAAATACAAAAAGGAGAAGTTGGCGTGAAAACAAAAAACCTTAATCTTCTATGTATTTTGCGTGAACTCTCTCTCTCTCTCATTAATTTCTTTTAGCCAATTTTCACAAGGAGAAAGGATAGTTCCTCATTCTCTTGTGATCTTGGGTAGTAATAGCAACCTAATAGAAGTACAAAATAAAATTTTGTAGCTTCAAACCATTGCCTTTACACAATACCGAAAAAGAGAGCTAGCAATCTCGATTTTAAGCCGTCGGTGCAAGTGTGTGTGTGAGAATAGAGGGAGTGGCGTAAAAGGCTATTCCTTGGCATTGGTGATCGAGACCTAAGGCGGATAAAGTCACCTTAGCTGCTGGGCATCATCAAATTCAATTTTCAAAAGGCATCATAAGTTGTAAGTAATACAACCCTAAAATTGCATGTTTCGTTTCTTGCTTCGGAATTGTATGGTATGTATGATAAAAATTTTTGTTTTTCCGCTGTGCCATCATCACATTCATACCATGTCATATTCCATCATTAAGGTACCAGCAATAAATCCATATATAACAACAATTAAAATTTATACTACAATAGAACCTACTTGTCTTAAACTACACCTATCTTATGGTACCTCAAATTAAATTCTAAAGTCTTCACTTCTAATCAACTATTTGACATCTAAGCACACATACGAGATCAATTTTACAATACTACTATAAAAAACTTGTAACACCCAACAAATCATAATTTAATTACCCCTACATGACCATCTTATATTATGTTCTAAAAAAGTATTCAAAATAGGTACTAAAAATGCTACCCTTAATTCCATTTTCAAGTAACAATTGATGATCAAGCTTAACAACCCATTATATTGTACAAATTAAACAAACAGAGACAGACATTCAATCTTAGGAAAAATAATAATAATAATAATAATAATAATAATAATAATAAGCAATTTTCTATAACTAAATTTCATAATTTATTTAGAGAAACTTAAGAAGATAAATTTGGTAGTCATATACCAATTGAAGTCAAATTCTAGCATTTTTTTCTGTATTCTGTCCGTCCCTATGCTTCCCAGATTGATCGTTGGAGCTTCACCGGAGACGCACCAGTGCCGTCCACTTAAAGCTAGAGCCGTTAGTGAACACCTGGTGGCATTCACATGCCTTAACACTTCGTGGATTGGCTGGAAAGCACCCTTAAATTACTGGCTGCCTCCCTCTCTCACTACAAGAAAAATGCAATTTAGCAACGGAAAATAGCAACGAAAAATACCAATTTTCTGTTGCTAAAAACAAATAGCAATGGAAAATTCCGTTGCTAATTCGGCGGTTGCTATTATTAGCAATGAAATTTTATTTTCGTTGCTAAATTCAACCAACTCATTTTCGGTCAATTGGTAAATTTTAGCAACGAAAAAATAAATTCTGTTGCTAAATTTAGCAACGGAATTGTATTTTCGTTGCTAAAATTAGCAACGAAAAGTTCAATTCCGTTGCTAGAATTTATTTTTCCATTGCTAAATTTAGCAACGAAAATACAATTCCGTTGCTAATTTTAGGAAAGGAAATGTTATATTTTTCGCTAATTTTAGCAATCAAAATTCATACATAAATTCCCATCGGTAATTGTCGTTACTAAATGTAGCCATTGAAATCATCAAAATTTTGAGGATCTGAATAAAATTTTAATTTCAATCTAAATTGATTAGTCATTAAAAAAATATAATGCAATTAACTTAATTATAACATAACATAATCCATAGTATGAATAAGAAATCCATAAAAAATTAACATAAACTCAGTATCGATACCTAAATAATATAGTAGAATCTATAAAAATCAATATATAGAAATACAACTCAAAATCAGTACCAATACGTAAATATTACAAATATAAACTATGTAGTTGGTGAAGGCGGACAATCTGGCTGTTGAGAGGTGTCCTTGGTTTTCAACTCTTTCACCTCATTCTTCAGTTGGATTACAGTATCGAGCAACATACTGACAGTATTCTCAAGCTAAATGACTCTCTCAGAAGGTTCAGAACGCCTACTATAAGAAGCTGTGGTTGATGCAGAGGAATGCAAATGGGATGTATTTGCAATTGATCCTAAGCTAAAAATCCTTCCTCGGTTATTCTTACCACCAACTACATCAAGAAATATCCAACTCTCATCCACATTTTCAGAGATTTATCACTGTTGAGTGAGAGTATCTTGTAATTGCTCCTATAATTACAATGGTTACAATTATTTAACTAAATTTCAGTAAAGAATTAATATACAAATATAAATTTAACGTACATTGAGTTGTCTGCAACGGGCATTAATAAATGTCTGACTATCATATTTTTTTGTATGGGTGTACATAAAAACTTCAGGATATGTTGGCCTCTTACCCAAGGACTTTTCCTGGATAACCAAATAAACTAACGTTTATAAAAAAATTCAGCAGAATTTCCTTTAAATTTGAGACATTTACCTCCTATGAAATGAAAAACTTATCTAAAAAAATGCATCATTATCAAACATTATCATTATCAAACATCATCATTATCCAACAGTATCATTACCTCCCGTGACATAGAAATTTACATATATTAAATCATCATTATCCAACAGTATCAAACATTATTCTAAATTAATACATTGAAACATTATTCTAAATTAATACATTGAAACATTATTCTAAATTTCCTAAAATTCAAATACTTACCAATTTATCTGCATGCCCATGATGGCTCAAAGTTCCTCCAGTGTGCACTGCTAAACTCTCTCCATCTAAACATCCTCTTCTATTTGAAGAATTTCTCTTTGAAATGGCAATTGCTTCAGGTGATGCCCGATATTCTTGCTAATGACCCCATATTTATTCAGAAATAAAAGAAGGTCGTTCACCACTCTTGTGTAATTTAGCAACAAATTCTTTATATCATTGACGAGCACGCTTTTCCCAAACTTGATAAATGACACCATTAAATTTTGCATCCCAAAAAAATTCTTTCTGAAAAAGAACATAATTTAATTAATGTAAAATACAATATCTATGCCATTAATCTATGAAATCAGCTATTTCATCACAAATAATATAATTTATTTTTTTACCTCAAACTCTTGATAGTAAAAATCTCTTGTCTGTAGAGAGAGATTCTTCCATACATAACCCTCAATTTCTATCATCTCTTTGAATTTGGATCTAATTTTTCTTGAGAAAATACCTGATGGTATAAACCTATTAATATGTACAAAATTAGATCAATTTTAAATTAGATATCCATAGCAACATATATAAACTAATGTTATCTTCTAATACAAAATTAGATCAATACTCACATATCATTGATAATTTTAATGTAAATTCTTCCATCAACTCCCTTCGCACCAGGTTGAAAGCCTTCTTCTTCAGTCTCGACATCTATCGTCGGTTCATTTGTTGGTATAGATCCAAAGTTTGATGCAGGAGTAGCTGATATATTTGGATTGTTGGACGCTGAATCACTTGGTAGATTAGGAGAGCCATTGGGGTTTGTAGTAGGTGAAGGTGATGCATGATATGGTTGTTGAGAATCTAAATACAGACCTACACCTGTAGACCCTACAAGTTGAGATGGGGACACTTGTGCACCATCACCTTTATCCGATGTTAATTTGAGCCTGGGTGGCAACACGTTGTTCTTTCTTTTGGGTGGCATGTGTTGTACCTGAAACTCAAATAAATATATAATTCTTCTTGTAATAGAACAATATAATTACATCATATATAATAATAATTAATTGATGCAATAATAACATATTTGGATTATGATATAATTATAAAATAAAACATACTCAAATTAATCGCTTTCATCACTTAATTGCACATCAAAATCATCCTCAGTTTCAGAATATTCGGAATTAAAGTCTGGCTCATCCTCAGAATTTGGTCCACCTATGGAGTCGTCATCATCTCCAGATAAAATTTCCACAAATTTATTATTTGGATCATTTAAAGGTTCATTCTCAAAACATGCATTTATTTCATAGGCACCCGATTCTTCTTCCTGAAATGCTTCACTTTCATTTGTCTTGCTTTCTCCTTTTGATTGTCCTTCAAAAATACCTCTTGGTTTTACTTTGCAGACTGCCAACCAATCTGACTTATCCCGTCTTAAACTAGGATAAGGGACATAATACACCAGCGTCGCTTGCATTGCTAACACAAACGGTTCAAATTGTTTACATCTTCTCCATTGGTTGATTTCAATGAGATTATATCAGTTATGTACTTTTGTTCCAACATTAGGAGTAGGATCAAACCATTCACACATAAAAAGTACACAACATTTTATCGGCAATGCGGGGTATTCAATTTCAAGCATCTCAATAATTTTTCCAAAATAATCCATCAGTTCCCTGCATATGCAAAACAATCTATTCATTCAACAGGCAAACCAAGACCCCGAATAAGCTTTTTTATTTCATAAAAATTCTCAACCATTTTGAGGCAATGAATCATTGTACCATGTAAGAATATTATCTAAAATTCATTCAGAAATATGACCTTCAGACTTTATGTTCAATATTCGGGCAATGGCAGACAGTTGAGTCATTTTCTCATAGTTTGGCCATAATTCTTGGTCAGCCGACTCTAGTAAGTCAAAAAATATTTTTGCATTTGGGTTTGGTTCCTCTTCAATATTCTGCATATTTTCTTGAAAGGAATAACCAGTTGCGTCATAAACCATTTGTGCATAAAGATTTTCATTTAGATCCACATTATTTGGTCGAATACCAGCTCCCCCTACAAATCCATCTATATTTACTCATGAATATACTTGATTATCCCTAAAGGTGCTACAAATTATTGGCTCCCCGTGCCATGTCCATTCAAAATAATTTGAAACAAATCCTTTTTTTTTAACAAATGTAGATGCACTTCATTAGTAGGGAGGAAACAAATATGTTTGCACTTTTTACATGGACATCTGATTTTTGGACCATCCATATATGCAGGGTGTGAAGTTTCATATTCAATGAATGATTGAATGCCCTCAGCAAACTTAATATTAATGCAACCATCTGGCAATAATCGCCCATACATCAGAGATCTATCAACATTACTTATACTTGCGTAACTGTTATTCAAATAAGATAATTTGATAATTAGATTTATGGGTTAATTAAATATAGAGGTTAATCAATGTATTCAATTATAACTTAAAAAAACCACATCAAAATTTTCAGCAAACAACCCAAATATGCAATTATATGGGCTGATCCTACTCCTAAAATTGGAACAAAATAATTCATGGCATAAAAATAAGTTGCATCAAGGTACGTGGCACTCAACCATGATAACCGAGTTATCCTTTGGAAACCAGTAACCTATAGGTCGAATCGTTTCAGCCTATATACCTTGATACAGTGATACAAAATAAGTATTTTATCTTATTTAATGGAATATATTTTTAGAAGTTATAAATCTATGTTTGACAAAAGAAGTAAATGGATTTGCATACATTCATAACAATCGAATATAAAAGAGTCATATGCATAAGTATAAGAAAACAGAACTAAAAGGCTGAGTCCCAAAAAATGAGAGCATAATTAAGCATAAAAACAAAACTAGAAAAATAAACAAAGTATAAAACTATCAAAGTAAAATAACAACCCAAAACCTGATAGCAGAGAGAGCCCCCCAAATAGCAACAATCCACGAAGAGCACCAGCACAGATTAGAAACCAAGACAAATATCAGCCTTTGCCAAAATAGCTAGCCGGAGAAAGAAAAAACAGACAGAATTTAAGTGAAATGCTAAAATGACTAATTGTAAAGAGGAATGGAAAATAAAAAGCTATAGTTTGCAGGCTATAACCACCTGTAAAATCCAAACTTCTAGGCATCACTAAAAATACTGAAGAATTGTAACTTGAAAATTACTAACTATTAAAGTTAGGTATTAGTTATGGGCACTATAAGAATATATTTATAAACAAATATAAGGTGAATTAAGATGCATTGTGGACACAGCTAAGAACATAAAAAATGAATGTACAAATCATTGCATGAATGAGCATTCAGTATAGTAACAACTACAAATATTCAAATTACTAATGCACTTTAAGATAACCACATTCACATGGTAGACTTCGAAAGAGGTAAATAAAATCACTTAAGTACAATGAAAGTAATAAATAAATATTAAAAATAAACCTTTAAATGCTCAACAACTTTCCTAAGGCTATCCTCGTATTCTTTTACAGAAATATGTTGCCTATTACTGGTTCTCCCTTTTAAAGTTACATCATTCACTCAAAAGAATACTATGACAGCTAATAAAGGTTTTGTGATCTCCTACCAACCGTTAATGCTAATAATTCAAAAAAACCCACTAAGAATTTCGTAAATAAGAAACTTGATTGATCTCTTCAAGTTGTGCACTAAACCAAAAAAAGCTATGCAAACCATAAGGTTGATGGCATCCGACAAGATCTCCTCAAGTTGTTCAGTATCAACAAGCAACAAATACAGCAAAAGGGTTGAGAACTGTATATACCTGACTCTTTACATCCCAAATTTTAACAACAGCTTCTGAGGTCCCTGTTCCAAGGATAAAACCATCTGGATGAAAAGCAGCAGATGTATAGCCCTTAGGTTTAGAAGTATCAGATTTGGAAGTGTCAGCAACCTGCAGAAGCAAATCATCATACATCAACCAAAACCAATGGATAAAGGGTTTTCATTTCCTCGTAATAATGGGCACTGGTACCACAGTAGAATAGAGTTTAAAGCAAAAAATAATAATACTTTTAAATGTGAAAAAAAGTAATTGATAACAATAATTAAATGAAAAAAAAGTGTACTTGATAACAATAATCCAATATTTACTTCGATACCAAATATTTGATAAACATACAACACGAAAGCACTTTATTGTGCTCGGTATAATTGTTGAAAGGCAATACTAACACTTACTTTTATCCAGAAAACACAGATGCAAGCTAGTAAATGAAAAAGAGAACTTAAAGCAGGTCTTAGATGTATAAGTGTGTGTGAAACAGAGAAAGGGAGGCATTGGGAACTGTGTCAAGCATAAGCCAGAGGAGAGATCATAAAAGCACTAAGTGTTGTCAAGAGAAGCTGTTTACAAAGTAATTGTTTGTAGCATGGATGATGACAGCTTGAACCTGGCAGTGCACATAAACAAAGCCATCTTATGTCATCAAATGGCATAAATTCAGAAAATCATTACAATCAGCTCAAGCAAAGCATTAAAAAATTGTTAAATTAGGTTAATTTTTCCTTAGTAGACTTCTGATCAAGAAACTAGCACCACCTTGTAAGAGTCTATACCTTCTCAATTGCAATTTGATATACTGTGATTGCATGGTTCTAATAATATATTCATTTTAATGGTGGAATAAATACATAAATGATATAAGGAACATATTGAATTTAGAGCATTCATAGTTATTAAAGGCACAAGTCACATTAAGGTGCTAAAGGATTCCTAGAGCCAAGGCACTAGGCTCTAGGTGCTATGAGTAAGGCATAGGCACACGCTTGATAGAGAAAAGGAGCAAAAGAAGAGGAAGAAAGGCAAAGCTTCGCATCATAAGACAAGCTTATAAAACAACTTACTAATGATCACAATATAAAATAGGCAAGAACTTGGCTACGTGTTCCAAAACCAAATTAAAGATGGCAGTGAAGATGCTAAGCAACTATAATTTATAATCCCACTATGAAATAAAAATAATGCCCAAAGCAACCACAGGACCTACACATCATTAAACTCAAAACAACCTTCTCCCCACCATTATCATCACATTTAATAGGACTCACTTAAAATTGATGCTTCTTGACTTTAGTAGATTCTTCTTGAAAATCAATATCTTCCACATCTTCAAAAAAATGAGGACTATTGACCTAGAAGGAAAAGATGGCTTTGCCTTATCAAACTACTAGGAGCAGAGCCAAATAATAATCCATAAATCTGCCATTTTCCTTCTTAACTATTAGGTTTAATATGGTATGGATGGAGACATAAAACATTTTATTTTTATAGTTTAATCAATGGTATGGGCTGTTTGATGGCTTAAATTTAAGCACACAAGATTCTGACACAAAATACAGGGGTAATGTTGACAAAAAGCGCCTTTTTTGTGCCCTGATCTAACCTAAGGTGCACGGCTCAGTGCCCATGGAAAGAGCCTACTTTTGAAAGTTGAGGCACATAGACTAGAGCCTGATGAACCTTGTGCTCCAGACATTAATAGATATAGGAGCATTCCTCAAAAGTTCCCTCATGTAAGATGCCTGTAGCTTAAGAAATTTTCCTCAAACCCACCTTAAGCCATTTGCAACTGAAGTCGAACACCCTCATGAAAGCCTTTTTAGCAAATGCCACTAAAGAGGCTTTGCTAAAGATATAAAACCTATTTACTTTGAACAACACTGATAAAGTATGCATTTAACTCTTAGAATCGGACCCAAACACTCAAAATTAAAATGTCCACTTTACAGATGGTTGCATTTGTCAAAAATAGCAGGCAACTGAAATTTTTTCTATGAGCATCCAACAGCCATTAACTACAAAACATGCAAATCAAATGACTTACCTCAGCAGTATGATCCTTCAAGATATGCCTGCAATCATAATTTCCATCTTTAGATGCTTGCCATGCACGAACAGTCTGCAATATGCAAAAAGAGTTTTGAAAGCTTAAAATAAAATACAAGTGCCAAATAGTAAATACTTAGCAAGACTTGGACATTTCCGCAGACACTAGACATTTGTGATAAGTCAAAGTCAAACCCAAAATAAAGAAGTACCAAAGATATTAAAACTTGAAATAAAAACAAATGCAACTATATTGTTTGCTCAAAGTTTATAACAACAATGCTTTGATACTCTATATGTCAAATAATCATAATTGCAGTGCAAATAATTTTTGAGATTTTAATGTTAATAGACTTATGTTTCATAACAGGATGAGTAACCTGTAATTTGTATGGAAACAACACAGCATAAAACATACACAATATACACAATGACAAAAAGAGTAAATCATTCCAAATTGTACCTATGTTTGCCAAGATCACCTATTCCCTACACCCATTATGCAACAAGAAATTTCTTAAGACAAGTGAACCACTGGAATCATTCTCAGCCTCTCTCTCACTTTGTAAGCAGGTAAATAGAAATATTTAAAATAAAGTAATTTAATCAGGATGTTAAGAGTTCATTATATTTCCAATAGATATAATTAAAGGTTTTAGGAATCAGCTGATATTGCTCACATATATAAGCTAATAGAGGATTAGAGGAAGCCTTTTTTTTATTATTTAGATAATACCAATATACTGTAATTTATACTGACCTTCTCACATGCAATAAAAGAACCAGATTGGCGCCTGCAGTCTTCTTTTATTAGAGCTAAACAATACTCCTTTAGCTGAGAACCACCTTTGATTGTGAACTGAAATAAATCGTTAAAAATGTCATTTAGTGATCTGGTTACTAGCAGTTTAAGGAGGGGAAGAAATGCTAGTAATGTGCTGATTCAGCCACGAGTGATATAATAAAATATTTTTTTTAAATTAGAAAGCGATATTAATAATCATGGTGACTTTCGTTAGAAAAAATTAGAGCAAATCTGGAAATAAATAAAGCAAACCCATGAGATTATTTCAAGCAAAAGCCAAAAACATGGGCATAGACAGGAAAGGAGAACAGAAAGAGAAGGGCAAGGAAATTGAACCACTGACCTGCAAAAAGATCAGATTTGCAAGGAAGACGACAGCAAAGAACCCAGCAGTCTTTGATTTTCCTCCCAAAAATAGTTTTTCTTCAAAAATAGATGAAGATTATAGGGAGAGGGCAAGGAAATGGTTGGGATAAAATATGGTAAAGAGCGTGAGATAGAGAGGGGGATGGTTGAGGCGCAAAAAGAAAAAAAAGTGCAGAAAGTGGGACAATTTATACTTAGGGTTAGGTGAAATAGCAATGGAATTAGCAACAGAAAAGGTTCGGTTGCTAAATAGCAATAGTAATTCATTTTCCTTGCTATTTTTGGACCCAATTTATTTCACCTGTTTTTGACCTAAATAGCAACAGAATTAGATTATGTTGCTAAATAGCAACGAAAAACAAAATAGCAACAAAATTTAATTTCCGTTGCTATATTTTATCCCAAATTTTCCCTCCATCAACCATCCTAATTTTCGTTTCTAATGAGTTTTCGTTTCTAATTTTCGTTTCTAATTTTCGTTGCTAAATTTTGGAACTAAAATCTCCCCCCCTTTTTAGCAACGGAGTACAACCATTTGTATTCCGTTGCTAATTCAATAAAACCTCAATCAATTTTAGCAACGGAAATATTTTTTCGTTGCTAAATAGCAACGAAATTTGATTTTCGTTGATAAATTACCAACAGAATCAATTTCGTTGCTATTTTGCTATTTTCTTATAGTGTCTGATTTAGGCAATGACGGTGAGTAAAGAGGGACGGAGGGTTTGCCATTGGGAATTCTCCGGTGGTGGTCGTGTTACCAGCTGCCATCACCGACCGCCGAAGGAAGAAGAAGAAGTTATGAAAAAGGAGAGAGAAATGGGGCAGTGGCAACGTTATGGATGGTGGGCGATGCATGCCAGGTTGACAAAGTAGGGGCAGTGGCGGTGCGAGTGATTGTCGGTGATAAGGAGGTTGGAGAGGAGTGGCATCGTTGATCAGTTGGGATCTCCCCTCCCTCCTGCACCTTCCCCGATCTCCCCTCCTTCCTCTCTCTCCTTTCCTTAACTTTTTCTCTTTTTTTCCTTTTAGTTCTTCTTTTTTTTATTTCTTGTGCCCTATATTCAATTGGGCAAAGATATTTCATTCACCTCTCCTTTTTTTTTAATTCAAAAACCTAAAAAATAATGCCCAAATATATTCTCAATAAATTTTGAATCCTTATAAACTTGTATCAAAGGTACCAATTGCATATTCAAAGTTATTATTAACCGACTCGCATTTTGTGGCATTACAATTATAATTACACTTCTAAAATCATGTATCTTTAATCCATTACAACTGATACAAACTCCAATACATATAAAATCCCCATCCTCCAAATACCATCATAAGATAATTCTAAATTTATTAACTACGTCACAAACAAATTTAATATATATGTGTGTGTACACACACACACACACACACACACACACACATATATATATATGTATATATAATGACTAGCTAAAATAACTACTTACAACTTAATTTCATAACCAACTTAAATTATATTTGTTATATATATAAATAATATAAACAAGTCATGCAATTAAATTGTATCTATAATGTAGATTCTAAATTTCCAAAGTAACTAGAGACACTTAATATGATATATAATAAATACTCATCCATAGAAGAAATTTAAAACTACTAATCATCTCAGAATATTCGATTTTGATATTAACTTTCTATGTCCAAACTATATACTTACATAATATTTTGCATTTTCGTAATGAATTAAGTACTTTTAGTTATTCTTGTGGTAAATCCAAGTGATGTCATTTTAAAGATAAATTTTCTAATTCAAGCATTTATCAAATAAAATTAATAAGGTATATTTCTCAAACAAATACGATAATTATAATCTTATCATTAATTTAACATAAACCTCGATGGACAAGTATTATACTAAATTAACAAATAATGCAGAATAATTGATTTAAGATTCACCCTAATTACACCATGTTGTAGATTCTCAATCCATGCATATGATCGATTACCATTCAAGTACACTTATAATTTATGAACTCTTTAAACTATATCATCAAATGCACTTTATTTCATTTAGTCACTTTATTATAGTTATTGACCAAGTAATCTGAAGGAATTTATCTGGCAGATATGCATGACAAAGGCCTAATTGGATTGAAGTGGTTAAAACCTGATACTGTACTCTAATTTCGATGTAAAGAGAGGTTGAAACCTAACATTGCTCTTTTTACACCTATTAGTGATTGGCCAATACTGGGCACTACACTCTATTATCCTTTGTAGAGTCTTATTAACTTAAAGTACATTATATGTTCATATTATCATTAACCCAACACACTATTTGAATCCATCCATCACACCATTCGAATTCACCCAACACACCATTTGAATCCGCTCAACACGCCATTCGAATTATCATCCTTATGGCCAATTAGTTGTATCCAATCCCGAATTTCACCATTTACTATGTGTGATAAAGCTTTATTGTTCATGTTAATACAATTTGGTTCGGACTTGAGATGTCAATTCTCAAGCTTTATACGTATCCTATGTAGGAAATCAGAATCATGTAGTTTTGCAACTCTGAAATTCAACATAGAACATTTCTTGCATTAATTTTAAATTTTTAAAATTTCATTCACTTATCACGAAAATGTAAAGCCACTTAAAGTAACCATAAATATATTCAATAATTAGGTACTACTTAGTAATGAATGCAATTCTTAACCTTTTCCTATTTCTAATTATTGTCCTACTTATATACTTATTTGATTATCATAGTGATAAGGTATTAACATATACATATGAGGAACAAATCCCAAAATTTTTCTTAACTCATTACATGTTATTATCATAATACACCATTTATTACTCACCGGATAAGATCTATGATAAATATTCTATAATAAAAGGAAATCTAATTATATCCAACTATAATAGTTACTTCTCAATTTAACTAGATGGTAACCAATTCAAGAACCCATTTAGACATAATACTTGCAACCAAACATATTTCAATAGAAGATAAAAGTCACATCCAATTCCTCATTAAACTTTACAATTCTCTCATCAGCACTCACTTTCATCCTTAAATCCCCAATTAAATAGGATTTATTTTTTACTTTAAACTTTAATATAACCAATTGCTACAAGAAATAAAAAAAATTAAGGAAGATAAAAAAATAGCACTCGAATTATACTTCTAATACCTATTTTATAGCTTTTAAATTCACACCAACCAAACCAATTTCATCAACTCTAATTCACGCATAAATATATTATGGTAGCCCTTTTTTGCTAATTTCTTTGACTAAATTAATTATCATGCAACTATTCTCATTTCAAAAATTACCAATCAACTTAAACTAAATGAGTTTATACCTTATCTCGATTACAATTACAATCTACATAGAATTAATTATAATTATTATACCTATCTCAATTTAAGCATCTATATACAACAACATAATGTATTTTGTAATTGGGAGCTGGATAATAATCTTTATATTTTATTAGCTTCTTGTGGCATTTACTGATAAATTTTTAAATTCATAGTATTAGTTCTATCAATGATTTCAATTTGCATCAAGTTTTAGCTTATAAATGATGTGCCACTTCTGCATTGGCTTAGCAAAAATTATTACCAAGCTTAACCATTTAGGTGCTTAAGTGTGTATTAACCCATCTTATCATTTGCTAATATTATATTTTCAATGCATTAGAGTTAATATTGTTAAACATCAATATTAATAAAAGGGAAAAAACAACTCTAAATGGCAAACAAAACACTTCAAATTGTAATAGCTTTAAACCATATAGTAAGTTCTTAGCTCATTGATATTAAGTAATTAATATATTTTATAATGAAATAACTATAAAAAGAACACCTTCAAGCTTTGGCTTCATTCCTGAATTAAGAAAAGAATTATAGGCACCAAGTAATGTGCATTGTATGATACTTTAAAGTAATTATACTAAACCCATTTTAATTCAGGCAACAACAAGTAATTTACAAAATATTCCCTATCAGATTTAATTTATTTAAATAAAAATGAAGAACTATATTTTTTTTGATAGTGCACATACCAATCTTAGAGTATAATTCCAGCAGTTTTAACTTATTTTGTCAAATTCAAAGTTGTTCCCCATATTTTTTTCAAATATACTTCCAAAACTACAATTTCCATCTAAAAATTTTTTAATCTAACTAAATCAGGGACATTAATTAAACTCAACTATTTATTCAATACACATAAGAACACAAAATTAGGAACAATTTATTTATTAAACTTAATTTATCCAAATAAAATAAAAAAAATAATTTAATATTTCATATACTGATTTAAAAGTCAAACTTCGATCAAATTTGTGGTAGTTTAATTTGAAGTCAAGCCTATCTCATTAGTTAACGATCGTCGAATGTAGTGTTGAAGCTTAGGACACCGGGGACTCGCCGTCAGTGGTCACGTGCTCTAAAGAATTACCATTTGATCGGGATCTACATCGAAAACTCTCGGTCTTTTTAGCTTTGATCTCCTTATTATTGGAGAGTGAGGGAGCATGGAGGATATGGGAAGGCTCGCCTCACCTTCTGGAGGCTGTCAGTGTGATCGGTGTCGCCATTTGACATCGAAGGTAGTCAAAAAGTGGAGAAGTTTTAATAGAAGAAAGAGAAATTTTAAACCACGGGAGAAGAAATAGAGGTGTTGATAATGGTGACAACGCCGGAAGAGGGCAGCGGTAGGGTGGCAAAATAGACAGCGAAGAAGAGAACGCCAACAGTAGGTGTGGTGGCTGAACTCTCTCTTGTATTTCTCGTCCTCTTTTCTTTTTTTTTTCTTTTTTCCTCTCTTTTTGTTTTAACTTGTGGCCACTGTAATTTTTTTAAAGTCCCCCCTTTTGGTCCCTGAATTCGATTTTTATATTTTCTTACTTAAATTCCACACACACACACACACACTTATATATATATATTTAATTATCTATTTATTGCACATTTTATTTAGTTTAAAAGACTAAAATTAATTATATAATCCCATTAATAATATAAGGCTCCATTTTACAATTTAATTATAAATTTTGAAATTTTAGGGCGTTACACACTTTAATAATCCAGTGAGAGCACCTTCTCTTCCACTTCCTACTTCTTTCTTTTGTTTAAAAAACCAGATGAAAACAAAGAGTTTTTCCTCTTTGCTTCTTCTCTCTAGATTTTTTGGTGTTTTTTCTAAGGAATTTGTTACTCTAGCTTAAGATAAATCATTACCTTTAAATGCTTTAGATTAGGACTAAAAAAGGCACAAGATTTTTATCTTAAGAATAATCCTCTATTTTGTAAGAAAATCTGTAGCTTTGGATGAAAAAACCTAGTCACGGCCTTGAATGTTGAGTCATGACCTTGACTAGTGAGTCACAGCCTTGAATCAGATGTGGAAAAGTCTAAAAAAATCCATTTACTGGTAAAAATGGTGAGTCAAAGTCTTGGGTCGTGACTCGTCGGTGAGTCACGGCCTTAAGTCTAACTGAGTGACTTAAATCATGATCAAAAGGAAGGGGAAGTGAGTCACCCTTCAGGCCGTGAATCAGAAGCGAGTCATGATATTGACTTATGAGTTAAGGCCGTGACTCATTTTTAAGTTAATCTAGGGCCTACGGATGAACTCATTTCACCCATTCCAAAGAGAAAAACATATGCATGCTAATAAAACACCATTTTTTGGCTTTCAAAACTTGTGATGGAATATTTTCAAAAATCCAGCACTGAAGCGGAATAGAGTGCCACTACTTCCTGGTTGTTTTTGAAATAACATTATCCACATTAAGTAATTTTGATAGAGATTGACTCAGGCTCAGTGTCTACAATTTGCCCCTAAGTTTGGAAAAACTAGTGCACTAGTGCTTAGATTGGCCAAAGTTTTTAGTGCAATGATAAATGACGCGTACTTGAGGCAGCAAATTTTGAAATACAGACACATACCATTTGCAGCAACGAATCTTTGGTTGAGTAGTTACCACTGGCTTATCGGGGTGTTATGTAACACCCCAAAAGTTACATCTGACATGCATGACATGTTCTAGGGTATGAATAATAATTCTATGACAGTTTTTAGGGTAATTAGTGTAGAATAAGACAATGAATAATCAGAAGTATATAAAGTTAAATGTGCTCGAGCCAGAAAAATCTGAGGATGGGTGACCTAGTGAGCAGCTTGAACCAATATTGGAATATGAAAATAAGTGTTAAATGGAGTACGATGGTGTGATTTGAGAAGAAATTGAGCTTAAATAGGCACTCAAATCTGACAAAAAATTTTACTCGATACTATAAACTTGGTTAACCAAAAGTTTGATCGAGTCGTAAAATATTCTAAAGACTTTCAAAAATTTTTCTGAACACATAAACATGTTAGATATGACCTAAATTACCCTTCGGAACTGAAAACTAAATTTTATGAAGGTTTCAAAATTTCAGGTTTCGAACCGGCTGATTTTTCCTTCGGAACTAGAAATATGCAGAAATGATTTTGGAATGACTTGAAATTTTAACCACATACTACTGCATATGTAAGTGCACGCGGGAAAAAATTCATGTTATTCTGACAAGCAGAACATTGATTTCATAAAAATGGCAAAAAATCGAGATTAAGTTAGTTAAGGGGCTTAAAGGTCACAATTAACTCATCCAAGGGCATAGAGGTCATAATAAAAGAAGTCCTAATCACCTACATTCATGGTATGGTAAAAAGAAGGGTAGAACTTAAGGAAACCATGACAAATAGCTTAAAAACAAACCATTAGATGGAATAGTGTTTGAGTGAATTTAGGCCTTAGATTTGGTGGACTTTGAGGCTGATAAGAGGGGTCTAGAATCCTTTAAAATACACCCCAAAAGTCTGGCATCTTCTCCTTTCTTCCCTCAAAAATTCGAACCTCACTCTTTCTGTCCTCTCCACCATTTTTTCTTCTTCTCTCTCTCCTCCCACCAAGTCTTAAGCCCTAATTTCACTCAAAGGCACTACAAGACACCCTCTTCATCTTAGAATCTTGATTGAATCAAAAGGAAGCTTAGAAAATCAAGGATTTAAGTGAGAAAAAGAAAGCTTTGGTAGGTAATGTGGAGAATTATCGGTTACATGCATCACATACATAAGCGAAATTTAAAATTTTTAACCAATAGATCTAATCTTTCCATGAATTTATAATATAAATATTAATGAGAATAAGAAAAATCACCTTTGGTTTTTGTTGAACAGTTGATTTTCCTTCTCACCGAGTTGTCGCAAACTACAGTATCCCAAATTGAACACCTCAAATTAGTAATCCACACTAGAGAAGGATTGAATGAACCAACAATGGAGGAGCACAAAAGCTGGCCGAAATCCCCTTGATGCTAGCAAGGGGGTGGCAGCTAGGGTTGAGAGAGTGAGAGAGTGTTTCTTTTCTCTTAATGTTCACTTAACCCTAAAATTCCTATCGCTTGGATTTTTATAGTTAGGTTAAAAATCCAACTTCATAATGGGAATGGGCTCTTTAAAATTTCTGGTGAAATATTAAATGGGCTTCTGGAATGATTAATAATTTATTTTGGCTCAATTAAATCCAATTTAAGTCTATTCATAAAAGACTATGCACAAAACCCATAAACTATGCCCTTTATTCATACACTTGGATTTAATCACCCAAATGAATTTCAAATCCATCCAAATTAAATATGTAGACTCCATAACACTTATGAAATATATTTAGTTTATTTTGGTCCAAGAATTAGGCCTCTAAGGCCTTCTATCAGAAGTTAGTGTGAAACCCTTCCTCTGAAGGGCTTCTGCGCCAAAATCAATTCTTTGGACCTCTATAATTTCTCCAATGGATCAATTAATTATTATATCAGCCCTATAAAACTTATAGTCAAATAATAATAATTAATTATAAAATAAAATATTTCAATTAGGTTCATTTTACAGAATACTTCTAAAAAGTTCTACAATCAATTCTACTTGATCATAATTAATTAAACTCTTTAATTAATTATTCTCTTATTAATCTCTTTTATCCCATAATAATATCAAATATTATTATCCTTGTCATTTTACCATTTTATCCTTTACTCTATATGTGTGTGACCTATTGGGTTCCTGTCCATATTGACAGTATAATATGTAATTATGAGTTCTATTCAAAACTCACATGATTTAAACTTCTTTAAATCATTTTATCAATCCCTATTGATATTTATGATACACTATTATGCAAATCATGAGCGGCCTCTAGCTAGGTATCATGACTACCCAAATGTCATGAAAGTCAAGTGGTTTGACTATACCTTTCCATAGATACAGTTACCGTGCAATTACTCCTTTCACCACTCTTATCTCAATTAGATTCTGAGTATGGATTTTTGTCAACTCATATAAATCTAATTATGTATGTTCTATTAATTTATCCATTGTTCCTAAAATGCCCTTCATAGATCCCTATCCATCTTGGCATATTACTCTGGCTAGAGATTCTCTGAACAAGGCAATTATAGAATCATGTGAGATAACTTCCCTTAATAAATCTGGGATGGTGAATCCTTTGTCAATCACTCAACTATCTTCAAGTAGGTCATGATATACCCAACCTCCTAACTATGTTCACCCTCAGTTGGAAGTAATCAGTTATGGAGTCAAAGTATACCACTTGCTACTTAAGATAACTTTGGTGATCTCAAGTCTAAGGATACTTGCACAACCACTATGAAGAGATTCCTCACTGATATAGATTTAATATCCATGTGAGGATTCTCTTTGCAAGTCTTCAATAAACTTGTTCTTCTAACAAACATCTACATGCTAGCTTTAATTATCTTTCATAATCACAGTTATGAGAACCACTGCTTGAACCATATGCTAGTTTGTTCGAATTAACAATGTTCTATCTTGTTAATTCTATGACTAGGGATATTTACATATTAACACATTTGCTTGCAATAGACATCTCATATCATGAACACTTTCATGATTGCCTTTGCACCGTGTTTATAATATCTAGGACTTCATTTATTAATTTAAGATTTACAAACTTATATATTTAAACATAACATTAATAAATGAATGATGCCTTTTTATTAAGAATATGAATTTATACATATTAAATACATCCCTTTTACATGGGCTCTAGGGCATACTCTTTAACAGGTAAGCCATGGTGTTTTAATGGGTTTTAATTGGGGATTTTTATATGGGGTTGTAGAGCATCCGTAGGGTGATCATGTAGTAGTATTTAATTGCTATAAATTAAAGTTTAAACTTATGAATTCTTCTCCCTAAATCTTACCCTAAAGGTGGAATACAAGAGGAAGGAAGGAACAAGGAGGATGAGGACCAAATAAGGCAAGATTAGGTGACCTCTAACACCATAAAGGTTAGTGGATACTCACTCTACACCTAATTTCATTAAATTTTGGATTTTCTCTCAAAATTTATATTATGTAACTAATAAAAACTAAGGATTAATTGGAAATAAATTGATAAAACCTTGTAGAATGATGAAACAATATAGAATAAATAGGAAATTAGCAAGAAAATAAACATTCTTGTGGAGATCCAATGGAGGCCGAATGGTACCCAAAAGGGGACCATGAATTAATTTGATATTAATTGAATTTTTATACATAATTTAACTAATTAAATGATGAATAAACATGTTAGGAATGGTTTAAGCATGAATTGGTATTTGTACATGCTAATTGTAATGTATACATAATAGTATTCATATAGATAACATAATGTTGTTAAGGTAAAATGTATGCTAGCTAATATGTATATGTATATTTTAACCTTAGAAACATAGATGGCATGAAATGGAATGAGAAATCACATGGTATGGTGGAAGAATATAAGAGGCTGAATGGGATACCTAGTGAAAATGACATAATTTCATCATGTTTAGTTGTTATTCTTCACTTATATTATGAATTCATGCATGGTATGCATTATTAAAATAAAATGATGATGTATGAGATGTTACATAATGGGTGTACTTTGAGAAATACAATAAAACATAACATAAAGTATAAAATATAGTTGTCCTTAGTATACAGTGGTTGATCCAGGACCCTAGGATATAATAGCTAGCCATAGGGATTCATATACCGCGGTAAAATCATCTAGTAAATTATTACCGAGGAATGACTACGATTTTGTGTTCAACTCCCTCATATAGTCATATAGTCCTTGTCTCGTATATCTTGTTCGAGGATTTCCATCGATGATTAGTAGGGGCAAAAATGGTAATTATGCAAGAAAACAAGGATTAAATGGTAAATTTTGCCTAAAAGAAGTCATAAATAGAAATAAATAGAAAATAATGTGAAAAATAAAATTAATATGTTCAAAAAGGGTATAATGGTAATTACCTGATAAATTAAGGGTAAAACGGTAATTTGACATAAAAAGGGCGGTTAAAAGAAAAAAAGGGTCAATTTGAATTAAAGGACCAAAATCGTAATTAATGAAAAGTTTAGAAACTAAAATACAATTATCCACTTAATGGACGCCATAAGGACTAAAAAACATTTTCATTTAAGGCAAATTAAAAGTCAATGGAAAGTTAAAGGAGCTAAAACGGAAGTCAAACGAAGTCAAATCGGGTAAATAAAAAGTTTAGGGACCTAATCATAATTTTAAAATTAGGTAAGAGAATTGTGGTAAATAACAAGAAAATTTAATATAATAAGGCTTATTTATTAATTTATGAATTAATCACATTAATGGGAATCAAATTAATAAAAAGTAACAAAAAGGGCAATATGGTAATTTAATAAAAATTTATATTATTAAATGAAATTTTGTGTAGTTGTATCTATCACTAGACAAAATTATTGCATAACGTGTGGTTTTGTGACTGCACGCAGGAACAGGTACATAACGAAAGTGGAGGAAGGCGAAGTGGAAGGCATGTACATGCGACGAAACAACTAGGATCGACTTTGTGTTTAGTTTGCTTTAGCCTATGATAGGTGATATAACTTTTTCTAAAGCTTAAATACCGCAAGTATACGGTGTACCGGTTATAGTACTTCAGATATCGATCCCACAAGGAAATGTTGATTTTAATCATCCACTATTACTACTCAATTTTAATCTTGTTTACGATGTTCAAAAATGCAAGTTAATTCTAACTAATCTATTGCATAAAATTAATTTTATCCTAGTTAAGTATAATCAAAGAAGACAATAAATATTATGAAATTAAATAATCATGCATTTGATACCATCATTCTAATTATAAATTTTAATCTTATTAGTAAGCCAAGTTGGAATAAATTTCTAAACCACTCTCTCGACATGAATTAGATTGCCTAAAACATACAATTAAAGTACTAATTCTCAACTCTCGTTAATGAACTAGTGGATTTCAATTACACATTTTAAGATTATCTACCAACCTATAGCAATTATCTCCACATGTGATCTCTCTAACTATGCTTCGATAATGAATTTTCTATTAACTTTCAATAAGATGTTGCTCTCGCTAACTTCCTTATTTATGACCATTTTGTTAATTTTCAGAAAAGGAATTGCACATTGAAGGTCGTCTTCCTTAACTTATAATGATACCAATAAACTTTTAATAGAAAATACTACACCCAAAGATCAATATTATAAATGGAAATAGAAATTTGTCCATATATAATCAAATGCAAACATAATATTCATGTAAAGATTACAAGGAAGAATAATAAAACATAAGAATAAGAAGAAGGGGATCTCTCAACCCTTTTCCCTTCAAACAAGATTTCTTCTCCCTTGCTTCTTGTCTCCTCTTCAAAACATGAAAATAAAAACTAAAGTACTAGAAGAAATTAATTGTTCTTAGGATCACAATAATCAAATTCTAAAAAAAATTCATCATCCTCAAGATTCTGTTCACTTGGCATATATATGCCTCTCTAAAAATTATGTCCCTTCAAGACATCCTTTCACAAGAGTTGTCCTTATTCATGGAAAATTGCATCACTTCAGAATTCTAACTGCTCATCCGCACTTTGTCGCGCCCTCGCGACTCCTGTCGCGCTCGCGACAAGACACGCCTCTGCTTGGCTGGCTCCGCTGGCTGTCGCGAGCCCTTCTGCTTTGTCGCCCTCGCGACATGGCACGCTTATGCTGGACTGGCTTGGCTCTCTGCCCTTCATGCTGTCGTGACCTCGCCCCCTTGTCGCGCTCGCGACACTTCCTTTCTAGCTCACCTTTGGCTTTCTTTCTTTCACTTGACTCCTTTAATCTCTAAATCATCCCCTTCTCCTATAAAACAAATAAAACAACTACACATACACAAAACACATAAAAGCAACAAAATATAGATAAAATACCAAAATAATAAACACAATACTGGACAAAACCACACATTAACACACAATATTTATGAGTTTTTCAAGCTCCTATCAATTCCCCACACTTGAACTTTTGCTTGTCCTCAAGCAAAAACTCTAAATGCTAAAAACCATCAAAGCTCAAACATGTAATTTAAACATAAAACATGAAATATGGAGTTGTCCTTCTTAAAATTCTCACAAATTAACACATGGAAAGTTTCTTTAACATATTAATCATGAGTCAATATCAACGAATACCAAAATAAAATCTTGGATCTATAAGGCTTAATACTCATATGCCCAACATAAGATAAACAAGAGAATGCAAAGTACAATTATATAAAGCTCGTAAAACCTTATCTCTTATACATGTACTCTATCCTAGCAAGTAATACAAAATATAGAGTTATTCTCTCATAATATGTGCCTTACACCACTCAAGTGTTTAGTGGATAGTGTTTAACTCATAATTCCTCTTGTACCACCACATACCATAGGCTTGTATTAAACAAAAATCCCCATCACTAGCATAAAATAATGCATAAAATCAAAAGGGTCTTAAAAGGGTTATAGCTTGGCTTAGGTTAGGGTAGGAAAATTTTGGTTAAGTAGCTCGTTCATGTGGAAAATATAACCAAAACTCAAACAAATAAGACTTTGTATTTGCAAAAATTACACCTAAGCATGATTTCCAATTATACTAATGCAATTTCCATATCCCCTTACAACAATGTTTCACTTCCCACTAGTTTTCTCCGATACTCAATTTCAACTAGTTGCCTTCCTTACTTTTGTTTTCCTTCTTTAAAAAGCAAACTAGTGTAATTATTGGTTTCTTCCTTCTTTTCTATATATATATATATATATATATATATATTTTTTAAGGAAGTACTAGTGGCTTTAAATTTCAGGGATTAGACACATATTAAAAAAAATTCATGCTTAAAATATATCAATACTATATCCTACTCATCAAAACTTAACTACATTTTCCACATGAAGGTTCAAGCTCAAAGTTGAATTGGTTAGAAATTGGCTCAAGGCTAAAAATAAGCTCATGAATAAAATAGTTTAGGCTCAAAAATGGCTATCTAAAGTCAAAAAGGTAAGTTTTTAAAGCAAGCCAAAATGGTGTAATCTAAATGCCCTTATCATTTTTCATGCACATCTCATACTAAATGTGATCTCAAAAATTATCTAACACAAGTTCTAGAGTAATGAATACAAGAGGAATTCTCTCAACAAACAAAAAATTTCATATGTTAAGGCTCAAAAGCTCACCATGGCTATGGCAAAACTCTACATCATGCATTCTCACTATTCTAAAGCACATATACAAAGAACTTGGTCTAAAAGAACTATATACCAAAGTACTTTACCTAAACATGCCTATCTAAAGAAGCATAATCATATTAACACTAAAGACCCTAAATTCTAAGTTAGTGAATGTATCAAATCAACTCATAACTAACTATGCAAAGACTAATTACATATGTTAATAGGCAACAATTTCACAAAGAATAACTCCATCACACAACTCAACATAAAACATAAAACATTTAACACTAATCCTATATGCATACTACCAACTAGCTTCCCCACACTTAAAGAACACAATGTCCTCATTGTGTAAGGAAGACTCCACAAAAAAATACATACAACACAGACAAGCACAACACAAACAATACGAAAATAAAGCAAAAAGAATGACAAAAAGGAGAAGGTAACATTACTCATTGGCCCCACTTGGGGACCCCGGTGGAGAAGGCGTGAAAGGAACGTTGTGGTGGCGAAAGAAAGAAAGGAGCTTGCGGCTGAGGCTCTTATGACTCTTGTGCATTTGCTGAACAGTCGCCTCAAGGGAATCCATTCGAGCCGCCATACTTTGATTGGCAGCCTCAATCCCATCCAACCGAGACATGACCCGTTGCAATCCAACAGTGTCCTCTTGTGCAGCACCGACACTGGGCTCATCACGATCATCTCCACCCACACCAAAATCACTGGCCATAGCAGCTTCGTCTTCATCATTATCCTCATCAGAACCATAAGGTTCAGCAGTAGATGTTTCTGGTGCTTTGCCCTTTCCTTTGGCACGACTAGATCTCGTTTCCTGCACAAATCGGGACAAAAACTGCGGAGGCATAGCATGTCTATCTAAAACATGGAAATTACGAAGATAACGTATGTCCATTAAAGTCACATGTTCATTGTCAGCCAAAAAAAAATTGCCTAAATCACCTAAACACCCCAAAATGATATCGGTTACCATGTGGCATATACCTACAGTTTTAGTTCTAGCAATTGATGCATGGTATAACCCGTCAAAAATAAAATCTATGGAACATGGTGTTTGACATGATAGTAACAAATGAAGCACAAACAAGTCATTGGATTGAACCTTGGTGCTTTCTACGCGTCCAAACAAGGTATGGCATAAATACTTATGAAATAAAAACAAGCCATTGTCCTTAATAAGTCTATTAGAGGCATTTTTGTTATTGAATTATGCCAAGCCAGTTAATGTTGTCCATATTGGTCGGTGATCAAATAAATTAGAATTAAAGCGTGTTCCATTCAATGGAAAACCAAACCAATCATGAAGTTCATCAAAACCAAATGTAAACTCAGCACCTTGGTGTCTAAATTTAAAGTGAGTCTTTTTATTATCAACATAAGCCAATGTGACAAAAAACTCTACAGCCCAATCCCTCCTAATAGGTAAATTCATGACAGAAAATTTCTCTCATTTCATGTATTTGATATATTTATCAAATTGAGCAGTCAAACCTAAATCTTTAAGCAATTCAGTATCTAGATGCAACATGCCTACATAGGTTTTGGTGTTAAAAAACTTAAACTTTTTCCCCTCGTCTTCAGAGTAGATAGGGAAGGGACACTCAAACCTGGCCTGAAGATACTCAACAGGTGGTGTTGGCGGAGAACTTGGCTCGGCAACTGGCTGCTTATCCTTGCATCCAATGGATTTTGTGCGCACCATGATGGAAGATAAAGAAACCCAAGCTAAAAGCACAAGAACAAGTGAAGAAAAAGAAGAAACAACACAGCAAAAACTTTCCACAAAACCCAAAAACAAGAACTGAGGAGAAGAGAACTCAAAACTTTGAGAGAAAAACGTTGAAAACTCAAGAGCTGCTAAATGGAGAAGATGAATAGTCTACTTAGGGTTTGAACTATATATAGGGGAAGGTGAAAAGGCAGCTAAAACCCTAAGAAATTCAAATCCCGTGTCCTGTCGTGACCCCGCGATACCATCGCGCTCGCGATAAGGCACGGTATTTAAACTAGCGAGCTCGCGAAGCAAGTCGCGCTCGCGACAGAGAGTATATGATCTGCCCTCAAAATCAGTTGTCGCGCTCGCGATGTAATCGCGCTCGCGACAGAGACTGTGGGCACAAATCAAGATGAATGAGTCGCGAGAGCGAACAGGGCACGCTCGCGACAGAGGCCTGTGATCCGTCCCACCCATCATTGTCGCGCTCGCGACAATAATGAAATGTTCATTACTTATTACTTTTTTTTTTTGAAAATATCAACAACATAAAGAAAGAAATCATAAATACCTGTAAAATAAAAAGAAAAATATGTAAGTATTCCAAATAAGGTACGAAACAAAGAAAAACAAATTATTTACTTAAAAACAATAGAAAGTAAAAATAAATGAATAACACTAAGCCAATTCTAATGAGATAAAAGATACCTCTTTACTCTCATATGCCCCATCAAAATAGATTTTACATCGATGCCCATTAACTTTAAACAAGTCCCCTTTATTATTTTTTAGTTCAAGATATCCATGGTCGAAGACTTGAGTTACTTCAAAAGGTCCACTCCATCTAGACCTCAATTTTCCAGGAAATAATTTTAAGCGAGAATTGAAAAGTAAAACCTTATCCCCACTCTTAAAACTTTTATATTTGATATGAGCATCATGCCACTTTTTAGACCTTTCCTTGTATAATCGTGCATTTTCATAAGCAAAAAGACGTAATTCATCAATTTCATTTAATTGCAAACATCTTTTTACACCAGCATCTTTCATGTCATAATTTAAGGTCTTAATTGCCTAATAAGCCCTATGCTCTAACTCAACAGGAAGATGACATGCTTTCCCATACACTAACCTATATGGAGTCATTCCAATAGGTGCTTTGAAAGCAGTCCGATATGCCCATAGTGCATCATCAAGTTTATGTGCCCAATCTTTTCTCGAATTAGAAACAGTTTTTTCTAAAATCCATTTAAGTTCTCTATTAGACACTTCGACTTGACCGCTAGTTTGTGGGTGGTAGGGAGTAGCTACTCTATGGTGAACACCATACTTATTCAATAATGATGCAAAAGAACGATTTATGAAATGCGTACCTCCATCACTTATGATAGCCTTTGGTACTCCAAACCGTGAAAAGAGTTTCTTCAAAAACGAGAGCACCACCTTTGAATCATTGGTTGGTAAAGCTTCAGCTTCAACCCATTTGGAGACATAGTCTACCCCAACCAATATGTATGATTTCCCAAAAGATATAGGAAATGGACCCATAAAATCTATTCCCCACACATCAAAAAGTTCAACCTCCAAAATATTATTCAAAGGCATTTCATCTCTCTTCCCTAGGTTTCCTGCCCTTTGACACTTATCACATTTAGCTACAAAAATTCTAGCATCATTAAAAAGAGTAGGCCAATAAAATCCACACTCTAAAACCCTAGAAGCAGTTTTGGCTCCACCATTATGGCCCGAATACAATGATGAATGACAATGAGCTAAAATATCCACTGTTTCTTCCTCACTCACACATCTTCTTATGATACCATCCCCACTAATCCTAAATAAGTAGGGCTCCTCCCAAAGATAGTTTTTCACATCACTAAAAAATTTCTTTTTCTTTTGCCATGTCAATCCATAGGGTATGATTCCTGCAGCAAGAAAATTAGCAAAATCTGCAAACCAAGGCATATTCTTATAATTCATTGACATAAGAGATTCATCCGGAAAAAATTCATTGATTTCATGACTATCCCCTAGTGGTCCTTCAGCATTTTCTAATCTAGATAAGTGATCAGCTACTAAATTTTTAGAGCCTTTCTTATCTTTAATTTCTATATCAAATTCTTGCAATAAAAGGACCCAACGAATTAACCTAGGTTTAGCATCTTTCTTAGCAAATAAATATCTCAAAGCTGCATGATCCGTATAAATTATAACTTTAGATCCTAACAAATAAGACCTAAATTTATCACATGCATAGACAACAGCCAACATTTCCTTTTCAGTGGTTGTATAATTCACTTGAGAAGGTGACAAAGTATGACTAGCATAGTAGATTACATGCAAATTTTTACCAATCCTTTGTCCTAACACACAACCAACCGCTAAGTCACTTGCATCGCACATAATCTCAAAAGGTAACTCCCAATTAGGAGTAGTGATAATAGGTGCAGTTGTAAGGGCCTTCTTTAAAGAATTAAAAGCATGTAAACAATCATCAGAAAATTCAAAAGGTACTTCCTTAACCAATAAATTAGTTAAAGGCTTAGCTATTAGTGAAAAATCCTTAATGAATCTTCTATAGAAACCAGCATGTCCTAAGAATGATCTTATGCCCTTAAGTGTAGTGGAAGGTGGTAATTTCTCTATGAGTTCAACCTTGGCTCTATCCACTTCAATGCCCCTACTAGAAATCTTATGGCTAAGAACAATTCCCTCTTCAACCATAAAGTGACACTTCTCCCAATTTAGCACTAGGTTAGTTTCCTCACACCTAGCCAACACTCTATCTAAATTATTTAAACATATCTCAAATGAATCTCCATAGACTGAAAAATCATCCATGAAAACTTCCATGATGTTCTCAATCATATCTCCAAAGATAGAGGTCATGCACCTTTGAAAAGTTGCAGGTGCATTACACAATCCAAACGGCATTCGTCTATAGGAGAAAGTGCCATATGGACAAGTAAAAGTAGTCTTCTCGTGGTCACTAGGGTATATAAAAACCTGAAAATACCCCGAATACCCATCCAAAAAGCAGTAATGAGAATGACCAGCTACCCTTTCTAACATTTGATCAATGAAGGGTAAAGGAAAATGATCCTTTCTAGTAGCCGAATTTAACTTCCTATAATCAATACAAACCCTCCAACCAGTGATAGTTCTAGTAGGAATTAATTCTCCATTCTCATTCCTAACTACTGTCATACCTCCTTTCTTAGGTACACAATGTATTGGGCTCACCCAAGAACTATCCGAAATTGGATAGATAATCCCAGCATCTAACAATTTGATGACCTCTTTCTTAACTACTTCTTTCATGTTTGGATTAAGTCTCCTTTGCCTATCTGCTCTAGGTTGACAATCATCTAACAAATTAATCCTATGCATGACAACATTAGGACTAATTCCTTGCAAATCCGAAATTTGCCAACCTATACTTTTTATTCTCCTTTTAACCACCCCTACTAGCAAAGATTCCTGATTACTAGTAAGTTTATTAGATACGATGATAGGTAAAGTATGATTCCCGGCAACGGCGCCAAAAACTTGATATAACTTTTTCTAAAGCTTAAATACCGCAAATGACTTGGCAACTCTTTCAACTCTACCATAGGAGGACTTACAATTGAAGGTGGTATAGGTGCATCATTCCGATATAATCGTTCTGGCCTTGCACCCTCTTGCTCATCCTTCCCACTAGCTTCTTCCTCAATGATTTCCCCATCGACACCTGCTTCATTAAATACTGCTGCAACACAAACATCAATGACATCTATTCTCATGCATACATTTTCCTCCATGGGGTATCTTAATGCCCTATCCATGCGATATTCTACACTATCATCCCCCACTCTTAAAATTAATGAACCCTCATAGACATCAACCAATGCCCTACCTGTTCTCATAAAAGGTCTCCCTAAAATCAATGGGCATTTCAAATCATAAGTAAAATCTAAGATGACAAAATCAGCAAGCAAAATAAATTTGTCAACCTTAACTAATACATCTTCCACTATACCATATGGTTTTTTAATGGATTGGTCAGCTAATTGTAAAACCATCGAAGTAGGTTTAACATAATCCAACCCCAATTTCTTAAAAATAGATAATGGCATAAGGTTAATGCTTGCTCCTAAATCACATAAACACTTAGGGAACTCAACATCTCCTAAAATGCATGGAATGGTAAAACTACCATTATCCTTCAGCTTAGTAGGCAAATTATTTGTTATGATAGAACTACATGCCTCAGTCAATTCAATTGTTGAAACATCTTCCCAACTTCTTTTCTTAGCAATTAAATCTTTAAGAAATTTTGCATAGTTAGGAATTTGTGTTATAGCCTCAATAAAGTTTAAATTTATATGAACATGCTTCAATTTATCAAGAAAAGATTGAAATTGCTTATCTTGACTCTCATGCTTTAACCTTTGCGGAAATGGTGGTCGTGGGGTGAAAACCCTTGGAAGTTTTTCTGGTACAACCCCCTCCGTCGCGCTCGCGACAGGTGTCGCGCTCGCGACACCAAGGCCATCTTGCCCTTTAGTTTCCTGCACACTACCAAAATTGTTAGTGTTAACAAATTCATTAATGTAAGATTTTCCTGACCTCAATTTTAATGCTTTTAAGTGTTCTCTTGGGTTGTCCTCCGTATTGCTTGGTAAACTCCCTTGTACTCGCGACGGAAGAGCCTTGGCAATTTGCCCCAGTTGCACTTCCAAGTTATGAATTGAAGAGGCTTGATTCTTGGTTATTTGATCAAACTTAGTTTCCATCCTCTTTTGGGTCTCCTCTTGAGCATTAAACTTCATATTAATGCCCTCCAAAAATCTATCCATTTTAACCTCCAATGCTCCAAATCTATCTTGGGGTTATTGAAAACCCACTGCCCTATTTTGGTTACTACTATTGCCCCAAGAAAAATTCGGGTGGTTTCTCCAACCGGGATTGTAAGTGTTTGAATATGGGTTTCCTCTTCCTTGTCCTTGGATAAAACTAACTTGTTCTTCAGTACTAGCCATACCCAAATTACACCCTTCACTTCCATGGCCTAATTGTCCGCATATACTACACCCACTGGTTGGACTACTACCCACACCTAGGCTATTGATCTTTTGCGTCAACTGCTCAATTTGAGCTTGCAAAGCTACTACTGAATCTACTGCATGAACTCCCCTTGTATTTGAGAAATTTGTCTCCCTAACTCTCTCAGTTGGCCACATGCAATTGTTCATTGACATTTCTTCCAATAATTCAAATGCAGCCTCCGTGGTCTTCCTCATCAAAGATCCACCATCTACAGCATCAATGGTGCCTCGAGTTGTTGGATTTACACCGTTATAGAATGTCTGCATAAGCAATTCCCTTGGCAAATTGTGGTGTGGGCAACTTCGCTGCAATTATTTGAACCTTTCCCATGCCTCATACAAAGATTCAGAGTCATGTTGAACAAAAGTAGTAATATCTTTAATAATTTTGGCAGTTTTTGCTAGGGGAAAGTATTTTGATAAAAAGACTTGGGCTAATTGGTCCCAAGTTGTGATAGAACCCCTAGTAAGGGAATTCAACCAAGCTTTTGCCTTGTCCTTTAATGTAAAAGGGAAAAGCCTAAGCTTGATTGCATCCGCCGAAACTCCGTTAATTTTAAAAGTATCGCAAATTTCTAAGAAATTTGCCAAATGAGCATTTGGATCCTCATTTGCCAAACCATAGAATTGGATACTGTTTTGAATCATTTGTAAAAGCGATGGTTTAATTTCAAATTGGTTTGCATTTACCGTAGGTCTTACCATACCTTGTTGAGCACCACTTAATGCTGGCGTGGCAAAGTCCATCAAACGCGGTGGATTTTCTTCTTCAGCCATAATAATCCTTCTACTCCGATTCTTCTTTTTATTTGACTTACGATTACTCAATAAAAATCTCTCTATCTCCGGATTGTACGGTTCAAGTTCTTCTTGCGAACTCCTCGTACGCGGCATGAACAGTCAAATCCTGAAAATTCACAACAATCATCAATAAATTAAATATCGTAATCCAAAATCTTAAATCAAGGTTCATAATGTAATAAATTTAAATCAATCAAAATCCCCGGCAACGGCGCCAAAAACTTGATATAACTTTTTCTAAAGCTTAAATACCGCAAGTATACGGTGTACCGGTTATAGTACTTCAGATATCGATCCCACAAGGAAATGTTGATTTTAATCATCCACTATTACTACTCAATTTTAATCTTGTTTACGATGTTCAAAAATGCAAGTTAATTCTAACTAATCTATTGCATAAAATTAATTTTATCCTAGTTAAGTATAATCAAAGAAGACAATAAATATTATGAAATTAAATAATCATGCATTTGATACCATCATTTTAATTATAAATTTTAATCTTATTAGTAAGCCAAGTTGGAATAAATTTCTAAACCACTCTCTCGACATGAATTAGATTGCCTAAAACATACAATTAAAGTACTAATTCTCAACTCTCGTTAATGAACTAGTGGATTTCAATTACACATTTTAAGATTATCTACCAACCTATAGCAATTATCTCCACATGTGATCTCTCTAACTATGCTTCGATAATGAATTTCCTATTAACTTTTAATAAGATGTTGCTCTCGCTAACTCCCTTATTTATGACCATTTTGTTAATTTTCAGAAAAGAAATTGCACATTGAAGGTCGTCTTCCTTAACTTATAATGATACCAATAAACTTTTAATAGAAAATACTACACCCAAAGATCAATATTATAAATGGAAATAGAAATTTGTTCATATATAATCAAATGCAAACATAATATTCATGTAAAGATTACAAGGAAGAATAATAAAACATAAGAATAAGAAGAAGGGGATCTCTCAACCCTTTTCCCTTCAAACAAGATTTCTTCTCCCTTGCTTCTTGTCTCCTCTTCAAAACATGAAAATAAAAACTAAAGTACTAGAAGAAATTAATTGTTCTTAGGATCACAATAATCAAATTCTAAAAAAAATTCATCATCCTCAAGATTCTGTTCACTTGGCATATATATGCCTCTCTAAAAATTATGTCCCTTCAAGACATCCTTTCACAAGAGTTGTCCTTGTTCATGGAAAATTGCATCACTTCATAATTCTAACTGCTCATACGCACTTTGTCGCGCCCTCGCGACTCCTGTCGCGCTCGCGACAAGACATGCCTCTGCTTGGCTGGCTCCGCTGGCTGTCGCGAGCCCTTCTGCTTTGTCGCCCTCGCGACATGGCACGCTTATGCTGGATTGGCCTGGCTCTCTGCCCTTCATGCTGTCGCGACCTCGCCCCCTTGTCGCGCTCGCGACACTTCCTTTCTAGCTCACCTTTGGCTTTCTTTCTTTCACTTGACTCCTTTAATCTCTAAATCATCCCCTTCTCCTATAAAACAAATAAAACAACTACACATACACAAAACACATAAAAGCAACAAAATATAGATAAAATACCAAAATAATAAACACAATACTGGACAAAACCACACATTAACACACAATATTTATGAGTTTTTCAAGCTCCTATCAATAGGCCTTGTAGCGTAGTCTATTTGCTTTATCAAATGTTAAAGAAATTTTGGGATGATTGTGTGTATATATTTATATATATACATCTGTGCGTATGGTGAGAATGTGCATGTGAATGTTATGCTGTTTGGTTGATTGTTGGACAAATATAAAAGTGCTATGCATGTAATTGAAGTTATGGAGGTGGAGATAGATTATTGGGAGTGTAAAATTTTAATTTCGTAGGCTTGGGTAGCTAAGTTTTTAAGCCGTTATGCTCCTGAAATTTTGATTAAAGGAATAGCAACTTAACAATTCCAAACATGAGTTGGAAGTTACACCAAAACTTAAGGCATAAATCTTTAATTCAAATACCCCATCGCGATAATAATTTTCACCATTAATACACCATGTATGAAATACCAAAATGTTAGTAGGGTGTTACATGTTAACTCTTGTTTGAGTAATTACCATCAGCTTGTTGAAGTTTTAACTCTTAATTTGGTGATTATAGTCAACTTGTTGACATTTTAACCTTTGATCAAATGAGTGATTGCTATCGGCTTGTCAATGTTTTAACTCTTGATCAGATTAGGGTGGTTACCATTAGCTTATCAATATTTTAACCTTGAATTAACTGGGTGGTTACCGTCAACTTGTCACCGTTTTAACCCTTGGTTAAGACATCTGATAAGTGCTAGCTCATTGGCATATAAGATCAAGGAGAATGTCATATTAAATGTCTTGTAAGAGAGCTTTTGTTTTTCATTGTTCTACCACTTCTTGAGTGGGCATTGGTACTTGCAGAAAGGCTTGACATCAGAACCCTGATGCAATAAAGGAAGGTGTTTATCCTTTTAGGGATTTGCATGATTGTTTTCATGTAAATTTATCTTTAAAGAAAGAAGGACATCCTTAAGCAGGGTATGCTTGAGCATATTCCTGACATTTGCACAATTTAAGTGTAAGAGAATCTCCTTTTGATCTAATTGTACAACATTTGCAATGCTTGAGATATTGTTTATTTGGAATTTTTACAATGTGGCCATGTGTTAGTAAACCTCCTATTCAAGCGAGACATAATAAATTAGATCATGACATATTGTTCAAACTATTTTAATATACATCTTGTTTGTGTATGTTGATTTACAAATTTAAGCTTTTTATTGAATTCATTATGATTATATGAGCAATCGTCTTTTCCTCTTGCATTCATTACCTATTTAATATCACATTATTATCTGTGAAGAAATCGACATATACATGTCTAAATGTGTAATGCCCCGACTTTGAGTTAAATGAAAATATTTTCTAATTCGTAAATTATATTTTGATTCAAGTAATTAAGGGTATTATTTTTTCAAAGACTTAGGATGACTAAGCATCTGTCTTAAAATTTTGAATTGGTGGTTTTAAATTAAAATACGTTTTTATAATAAACCACAAATTAATATAAATTAAGCATATAAGATAATTAATAATAATAATGATAATAAAAATATTAAGGGAATTAAGTCCCTAGAATTTTCTGGATATAAAAAAAATCGGGATTAAAAGAATGGTGGCCACAAATTGTAAAAAAAAAAAAAGAAAGAGAGGAGGAGCAAATTGGGAACAGGGGAGGGGAAGGAGGCGTGATGCCGTCCGCCACGATTCTCACCACTGTTCAACGGTGTAGGACATCGAAGAAAGCATTTTGGCCACCTTATTCCATCGTCGGCCTCCGTCAATCATCAAACCCCCATTTTTGGCATCTCCTCCCTCCCCGATTTCCTTTTTCACCGTACCTCCTCCTCCTTTCTTCGGCGAGCTCTGCTGGTCATCTGCAACGTGCATCACCAGCGAGTTCCCTATGGCGAGGCATCCATCTTGCCACCTCTCACTTTCTCCCTAATTACCGATAGCTTGGAGATTGGAGAAAGGAAGCTGCTGCAATTTTGCGAGATTTCGAGCCACCACGACGGCGCCAGAGTGTATGACCACTAAAAACAAAATCTAAGGATCTCGATTTATGAGATGGCAGCATCGAGGCATCACCGGAGGAGCTCCAGCGAGGATCCGGCAATGGTCCAATGAGCATAAAAATGGACTGAATGATGAAAAATTCAGAAATTCAACACTGAATGGTATGTGATTACCAAATTTATTTACAAAAAATTTTTAACTTAAATATGTGAATTATTGGTTAGAAAAATAATTTTAGTTTATGGTTATTTAATTAAATTGATGTGTTTGGTTGATATATGATTGTTGAATTAATTGCAAATTAGTTGTTAGGAATAAAATTTGTATTAAGATGTAATGAAACCTTTGTTATTTTCATAGTGAATTTGATGATGAAAAAGGCATAAGAATTAAGTTAGAAACCACAAATAAGAGTATGTCTAAGGTAGAATTTCTTATTAGTTTACGGGAACTGGCTATGTTTGCTAGTTGTAGCCTTATAAATTCAATTAGTCGACTAAACTTTATCTTTAATAATAATATAAAATCAATATGTATAATTAAGAATTTTAATGAAATAATGGGTTGGAAGTTGGGTAAATTCTATTTGTCATTTGCTAATTAAGATAACTAGATTTCCATATATATATATCCCTAAAATTTGGAATTTCAATTCATAATGAGTAAATTGAATTTTTGCCTTGTAAATTTTTTCCTCGTTAAACTGAATGAATTCGGGTAGGAATTAATTTTTCATGTGTTTAATTAGTTAATTGACAATTATAATGGATATACACTTGTTGAGTTAAAAATTCCATTGAAGTATAAAGTATGAGCAAATATATATACATATAAAAATTTTGGATTTAAAATGTAGTTGCCTAATTTCAATGTGGAACATGAGAAATTGATTAAATGCACCTTATGATCTAATTAGTGAAAACATGCATTAATAGATTTAGCTTAAGTGATCGAGGAAAATGGATCATAAAGTTTAATTAATTAAACCTTAATTGGATGGTTTCTATTGTAAAATTTATTCATATATAGATGCCTACATATATGTTTTGATGGGTTGAACAAACTGATATATATATATAATTCACATTTTAACGGTTTGATATATGAATAAGCATGATAATGAAACGTACCAATATTTGATTAAAATTTTCAGTATAAATTTGGAACTAAGATAATTATCTACAATATTAGGTTGTCTATTGACAAAGAATGTTTAGATATATATTGATCTAGTATCTTTATATTTCAACTTTAGGCTATAAAAGGTATGTGATTTCTCTCAAATAGGATATAAGTTATGTGCTTATTGTTTGTCTGTAACTTTGAATTTATTTTAAAGATTCATATTAAATGTTGATTTAAGATGGTTGAACGAAATATATGATTAGCACATATGTATTTTAATTATAAACAATGGAACATAATTAACTATATGTATGGTAATATAGATCAAACCTATTTTGATTATAATGGTTTTGGCCTCTATGGTCTAAGGCATGATGAATACATAAGAATGATTGGAAATTTATGCGAATAACTTAAATGAAATGACTAATGGATAGCGTACAATTTGATGATAATTGAGTCTAAAAGGTGATAAGTGGAGCATTGTGGTGCCTTGGCAGCAAATGATTTTATTGTGAAATAGAGAGGCCATAACTATGAATGAAATTGCTAAATATTCACTACGTGTGCATGGATGGAACAATGCTATGCCTATATACATAAAGATTGAGTTTAATTATATTTCGTTAAAATGAATGCAAAACTGTGAAATATTATTAAATATCAAGTTCGTATGAAAATAAATTACGGCATAAATTGAGTAATACATTATGATCAAAATTATTAAGATGTGAAAATATAAATTGAATACATCATGATCTAAAGGAATGCTTGATTTATGTGAGTTATGTTATAGCATTAAACACATATATGCAAGAATTATTAAGTATCAAGCTTATATAGGAACAGTTTACGGCATAATGAAATTGATATATTATGCTAAGAACAAATAACGGTATAAAATAGAAGGATACCGAAATATTTGAATGCCCTTAGTGTTCAGTGGGTAACCAGGACCTTAGGATAGTATGGTTAGCCGTAGGGGCACTTACCCCACAGATTTTTGATTCTGTTACTGTTTCTGATATGGGTATTGTAACTGTATGGGACTGATATGATGGGACTGATATTAGCCGGCACATTCTGATATGATACTGGAGTAGAACATCATACCTTAGTGGTATGGTCCCTTCAGCGTATGGAATATTTTTCATTTATCCAGTCTAGTGGTGGCCTACTATTGATAAATAGGGGCAAAATCGTAAATAATTTATGTAAATAGAGTTAAAAGGATAATTAAAGTATTAGCAATGTTATAAATACGAGTAAAAATAACCCATGAAATATTTAATAAAACATAATGTACTCATTATTTGAAAGCTGTAATGAGAACTTAGGTATTGATATGACATTATGAATTGATTCTGAATGTGATGACTTACTCAAATATTAAATAATATGAGGAATAGGAACACACACATATATATAGGGGTGTGCGAGAGTAAGTTAAAGAAAACTTGTTCAATTATGTTTGATAATTTGATACAATTAAACTATGGAATGTTATTTGAAACAATAATATATGTGATTCGTAAACTAGATGTATGAGATTATGTATGTTGTGATGTTTATTTTGAGTATAAGTAGTTGTTGAAGCATGATATACGTGCACATATGTTGATACCAAGTATAATAGAATATATAATAGGATAACTTATGGACTGAGGTGAACATAATTAGGTACTATGGTAAAACTATGTCTTATTAATTATAAAAATAGGTAATAATTAACGTGTGGGTATGGAATAGAAAATGAAGTCTTATTCTTTTAACTGCTTGGTGATTGTTTGCATCATAATCAAGAACTTAAAATCTCTATGTGAATTCTGAACTGGTAAATGCGTATGAAACTGATAAATTTATCTGATAAATTGGTAAGTGTGTTCAAAAATATGAATACTTTGTATATATATTCATTGAGAAATAAAATTGGTAGTCACCACTAAGCTTTTAGCTTAGCGCGTGGTTTTTTTTCTTTTCGCGCGTAGGTTGATTCGACATTCAGACTTCTCAACACAAAGGAAGGAAATCTTCATAGGTTGTTGCAACTAGAAGGGTGATGATCAAGGATAAAGATTAAATTACTTATTTTATTTTGTATTTTGAAACTTTGGCATGTACACAAGTATTTAAATTGTATAATTTAAGTATAGATTTGTAAGTATTTAGTTAAAATTCAATGCTGTGATATTAGCTTAGACATGTGATAATATTTTTGTGTAGACAATATTGAGATCAAAATATTCGAATATTGAACTACTGATATAGTAATTGATAGATTGGCTTGATTATTATTGAGGAGGATGGGAAAATTTTTTGTAGGAGTTTGCTTGGGTTGTGATTAGATAGTTGAAAAATTTTAAAAGTGTCATTTTTGTATTTTGTTTACAGGAGGTTGTGAATATTTAGAGGAGGTTCTGCTGAAATTTTTTAGAAAAAAAATTTAGGAGTTGAGCATAAATTATAGTGGTTAAGTGATATTCAGAGTTTAGACCGGTTTGTGACATCCGTATCAGGTTTGTATATCAGATTGGGTATAGGGTGTTACAAAATGAATATTATAAGAAAATGGGAAATATCATCAATACATAATCTAAATAAAATAAAAGTAAAAAGGTCCAAACCATAAATGTAAACACAACTGAAAAGAACCAATAATCCAAACATCCATTAGCATGATAACAATAATAATAAGTGTCTCTTTGAAGGTCATCGGTGATGCCTTGATTTGGAGGGACTTGGTTACTTGGCTGAAGGACCCGGTCTCAACTGTGGAGGTTATGAAGGCCTTGCCTGAGATGGATCTATGGGTGGCAGCCGTGGCTGAGGCATTTAAAACTCATATCCCATAGCCTGACCGAGGGGAGTCAAAATCTGACTTACGAGGCCTGCTAGATAAACCATGCGCTCGTTCACCTATCTGACAACAAACTCCTATTGGCACACCATCATCTCTATTCGTGTAAGTCATACGATGTGGCACTCATGACCCTCTCTTATACTATTCTTGAGGCCAATAACCTCAGTCTCAAGTCTTTGTGCTATCTGCCCTACAATAGCTATTGATGCTCCCAAGGTCTAATAGTTGTGATTAGCGCGACGTGTAGATGCAACAATCATCCCATGCATACTATTCATGTCTCACCCAATAACCCCAATAACAGCCTCCAAATGAGCTAACCTACTCTCTAAATCCGCACTAAGTGAAGTTAAGGAAGCTAGAGTACATGGTGCAGGTCCTCATGAAGAAGATGCACCAGGATCACCTTGAGGACAAAATCTATATGCCTCGTGCAGAGAAGGTATCTGTAATCTACTAGAACCTATGAGGGGGAGAGTGATCACTAGATGCAATGTCATCCGACTGCTTGTCCTCAAGCTGTGCCATAGGCTACTGTTTGTTAATGCCTAAATCTCCTTCTGCTTCCTCCACTGAGAGCAATATGTATCCACCACATGCATATATGATCATGCGCATGTCCAAAGCCATGTCAAATTCCATTACTACACTACCCTAAACCTGTAGACCCATCTTCGACTCGGGGACCCTAAATGCTATCAACAACTAAGTGACCACTCATCCAATAACCATTGATGTGCCAGGTGTCTAGGCTATCCTGTTGATATTTTGTAAAATTTCATAGCTGATATTGATGCGCTGACCAATTAATACAGAAAAGCACACATGAACATTACATTTTCAAAATTTAAACCAAATTAAAAAACCAACTATATGGTTATGTCAAAATTTAGTTTAATATTTAACAATATTTATTAAGGCTTTAAGCATAAATTACATGTGCATATAAAAAAGTCAGCAAAATTTTAACAAAAAAAAATCGAGTTGCATAACGACTAAGTGTTAGAGGCCTCCCTACATAAAAAAATGGCGCAAATGATGCCCACAACAATCCACAAGCATTTCTATACACAATCAGCCATATTAAGCAAGCATTTGTGTGTAACCTAGAATATGGCAATGTCATCAACACAAAACCAACATTTTTCTTTTATCAACTTATTTACTTTGCATTCACTTATCAAATCATCTTTGTCTTCACAAACATGTATTGTATAGATATTTGCATTGTTGGAAGTTATCATTCCCATTTATAATATTTCCAAAAATGATTGCTATTCTTTCATCTAATTAACTAACATATAGACAATTATGGCCTTGCAAGAATTTTGTCTTAAAGACCAAATACATCATAAGTTAATAGCTTAAAAGGACGTAAGTTCAATTCTGCCTGTAAAGATTTTTATCCAGCCTAGTTAATTTACTTATTATTTTTCCTTTTTCCTTTTTCTTTGTTTTTTTTGTTTTTTTCCTTTTACTGCTTACATTGCTTCCCTTCTCTTCTTTTTGTTTTTTTGATTATTCTACTTACTGCCTATTATTAATTTCTCATGCATGATACAAATTTCTAATTTAACTATGAAACAACAATTAACTAAAAAAAATAACATTTACAGCAAAGGCAAAGAGAAAACTAATTATTCAAATAAATCTATATAGGCAATTTTAGATCTATATCAAACCAATAATCAAAGAAAATAGCCAAATGATACTCATAGTGCCATACAATATCAGAAAATGTAAAGAAAATAAAGGAAACTAACATTCACCCTTTAATGGCAAAATAAAATTCACGAAAAAAAGCTTCACAAAATTAGTATCCACACGTGTGCGATGTGATTGTGAGTCCAATGGTGCAAATAGTGCATGAAGCGGAGTCCGGAGTGAGGAGAAATGGGCAAAAAATGCTCACTAGAGATCGTAGTCGAGTTCCAGAAGAGGGAGAAAAAGAAAGAAAAAATGAGGAAAAGGAAGAAGATGATTGGTTTTAAATGAATTTTGGTGATCACACACAAAACAGTGCAGCATCACTTAAAAGAAATGGGTCACGACCTTAGGGCATGACTAGGCAAGCGAGTCAGGGCCTTGGGGCATGCTTAGCCAAAATGGTTAAAAACCCACTAATAGTCGTGAGTGGCAATAAATGTTAATAAATACTAATTAAATTACCTTTACTCTCCAATTAACCAATTATTTAACTAATTAAATTCAAATATTAATATTAACCTAATTATTTATATGATATCAAATTATTTTACACCCATTATTAATTTTCATTTATTAACACATATATAAGATTACCAATTCACTCCCTAAATTAAAGTGGCATTCTCAACTTCCTGTGCAACTTTGTTTTTTGGAGCTTTGTTTTTTGGAGAATTTCCCTGCAAATTTAAGAAATTTACAAAATAAGTTAGAAAACATGCATATCTTGTAATGGCCTAAATAACGACTTAGCTGTAAATAGTATTTTTCATAGTTAACCAATACACCCAGGCAGAAAAATATGCCTGATCGTAAAAAATATTTTATTTGAATATCATAATATATTAGTCAAAGTGAGCCTGAAGTTAAAATTTGAAGTCAAAATGAGGCCAAATAGGTACCCAAAAATTGAAAATAAGAAAAATTTTACGGTTTCGATTTAAATAGTACCCTGATTGACCAAAGATTTGACTGGACATTAAAAATAGCAAATGATCCCTAAAAATTCTCAAAATTTTTAGATCTATATAAAATGATACGCAGAACATTTTGGTACAAAAAAAATAAATTTTATGATAACATTGAAAATGGTTGAATCAGACCGGTTTAAGTGAACTAGATTGAAAATGGATTCTGATTGAGCTAAAATTTTTTGTGGAGGCTTAATTTATTATTTTAAGAATTATGAAATTAATTTTGAGTGAATTTGGAGTTGGAAAGAGAGAAAAATAAATTAGAGTGCATAAATAGGCTTAAAAATCAATTTGGGCTTAAATTAGGTCCAACCACCTTGGTTGGACCATTATAGCCCGAAAATCAAATTATTTAAACCCAAAATATCAAAAATCTGGAGATAACTTCAAAATTCTGCTCTCTTCCCGTTCTTCCTTCTTGACTGTATCTTTCTCTCTCACTCTATCCTCCATTTTCTTTTTTTCTCTCCCAAATTCTCACTAAAATCAAGCCTTCTAGATAATATTTAGCTCCTCTACAACTTCTTCACAGCCTCTAACCTCTATTTTGAGTGGAATAATTGGATTAAATTAAGGGACTAAAGTTAGGGTGTAATTTTAGGGTAAGAGAAATTGAGGGAGAAAATTTTATTTGTTAATTCAAAGATATAAATTTGAGTATTTAAATTTTATTTATGCAATTATTTTGCAAAAAAGAAGAAGAATAATCATGGTTTTACTTGGTGGAAATTTTGGACACCATTGGAGAACAAAGGAGGTGAAGGCACTTTTAAGGGCAAAGATAAGGAAAATGAAGCTTGAAGAGCCTATATCAAGTGTATAGGGTTAGTGATTACAAATTCTAACCATTTCCATTTTATTGGAATGATTTTAAGTTAAGTTTATATTATGTTTATATGAAAAATGTATATAAAATGAAATTAAATTATATAAACATGTTTAGGAGGGTTAAAGGAGTGGATTAGAATAGTTAAAATGAAAAGAAAATAAAAATAATGGCTTCGTTTAGTGTAGGCCGAATTACCTTATTACGAAAAAATTAATTGTACTTATTTGGTTAAGGTAGAATATATACATAAATGGATATTTTATGGTATAATCTCAATTAATTAGTGAAAAATTACTAATGATTGAGTGGAGAAATAAAATCTGAGGGGAAAATGTTAATGTGGTCAAATAGGTATATATGAGGAAAAGATGAATATTATGGTTAATTATCAATTATTATGATATAAAATGAATATAAAATGAAAATTAAGTGTAAATTTACTTAATGAGAATTATTGGAATCAAATTGCATAATTTTCTAAGTTATATTTACATTATGTAACTAAGTAATATATTATGTTTTCATGAAATTAGATGTATTTTAATGTTAGTATTAAATGCAAATGATGGAAAGGTGGATAAGTATGATAATAAAAATATTTTACAGGTTAAGTTAAATGTTAATTGAAAATATAAGTAAAGAAATATGATTAATTGCCCTTAGTAATAGTCTGGTGGGTAATCTAGTACATGATATAGTTGGTTAGCCATAGGGACACTTTACCGCAGTGTGAGTCATGACGACTCACTATAACAGGCCAATAACAGTCTACTAAATGAAATAAAATGTTAAATGTTCAAATGTAGAATGTAAATATATGAGTGGTCCATTGGGTCACTCTTAAATGTTGTGGATCTATAGGGTCTACGTCCCATATATCCGGTCCGAAGATTCTTACAGAAATGATACTAGGGAAAATATGGTAAAAAGAGTGATATTGGAATTTAAAATGAGTAAATAGGTATTTAATAAAAGATTATAGTGAAAATGAAGTTACTTGAAAGAAAATGAACGTTTAAAGGTAAATTGGTAATTTTTACTAAGTACTCAATTTGAGTAACAAAAATAGATAAATAAGTAACTAAATAATAAACTAGGTAAATTGGCAAGATAATAGGGACTAAAATGTAATTTTGGCATAAAATGGACAATTAAGGGACTAAAATGTAAACTATATGATAATTAATGTAGTATGGTAAAAATGGTATAAAATAATGGAATTATGGCAATTAAGTACAAATGAAGGGTAAAATTGTGAATAAGTCAAAAATTTAGGGACTAAAGTGTAAAAGTGCAATAATGAGACTAATGTAGGGATCAAATTGTAATTAGAATACTAATATCAATATAAATGCAAATATTAAGAACTTATGGATTTAATGACCAAATAAGTTGATTAAGATTGTGATATAAGGAATTAAAGTAATTACTAAGGAATTTAAAACTTAATGCTCAAAATGAATATTCAAGAAAAATAAGAAGTAATAATATTAATAATATTGATAATAATGTATACATTACTATTAATGAGTAGCTTTACAAAAGGGAATGGCATATGAAGATAAGATAAGGAATTATTAAAGGATTAATTACTTGGTCAAAAGTAGAAATAAATAAGTGTAGGCTTAAGAACATAGGAGCATGATCATGGTTAGGTACATATTATATTAGTAAAGTAGTCACATTGGCATGCGTGCGTGTGAATGAAAATCTTTAGACTTGTAACCACTACTAAGCATATTTAATGCTCAACACATAGTTTATTTACTACGTGTAGGTACCTTAAGGCAATAAAGGGAGCAAGCATGCATCGAATTGGAGGGTATCGGATCAAGGATTCTTTTTGTTAGTATATTTTGTGTAATGATTATTAATAGCATGTATATGTAAACATAAGTGCACTTATGGATATGTATAGGGTTTTGTATGGACTCGAAAATGACATTATGAATGAGTAATTGCACGTTATGGATGAATGTGGGATAGATGTAAATGGATTGTGCAAGTGGATGTTTGAACAATATTGATATTGGAAATTGTTGAATATGGTTGTGTGCCTTATACGGGCCGTGTTTTGTCTGGAATTGCAAGAAAGGCAGTGCAATATATAAGCCGTTCTGCTGTCGAAATTTTCATTAAATAAATAATAAAAGTTTGACATTTATAATTCACCAACAAAACAAAAACAATAAGTATTATATTAACCAACCAATATCATTAGTTAAAGAATTGAACGAAAGGAGTTTATTTAAAGCACCTAAGCAAAATAAAAGCCAAAAATTGGCACGTAGATGTAGTAGTTTCAACTTGCAATGAGATATTAAACGAGATAACCGTATAATTGAACAGGGAGTACGTATACAAAAGCATATAAGAGTGTTACATGTCCCATGCATTATGTATCATCTAAGTGGTTTAAAGATGACTCAAGGCCTAGGGGTGTGAGTCAAATGAGTCATATAAAAACCCTTCAGACTTTCTCATTTGCTTGTTGGACTTCTTTGGGTGGGCTTCCCTTCTAGGTAAGTGCTCTCTCCTTTTATTATTATTATTATTATTATTATTATTATTATTATTATTATTATTATTATTATTATTATTATTATTATTATTATTATTATTATTATTATTATTATTTATCCTTTATTTATTATTTTCCTTTCGTTTTTATTTTTCATTTTTTAACTAGTATTATATTTGTTTATTTTATGGTAATTGTCCTTTAATTATTATTTCATATACTTACACATTTTACCATACAACTTTATTATCAACAAATTAACTATTACCACTGTATCGTATTCAGTGATGTAAAACTTTTTACTATTTACATATATTTTCCCTTTTCATAGACTTTATTAGCTTTCATGGCCACCACTTTCCTCACTAAGGTGCATCGACTGCTTGATAGCCCTAGAACCTGGGTAAATCCAATTTTAGCTTCATATTCCAGCTTAAGGTTTCTAAGGAGAATCCATCTTGACACAAGTCTATTGCTGGTGGTTGCCCAATATTGGGATCTCAGATTCCACTTTTTTAGGCTTACCCACTAGGAGCTATGTCCTCTACCTAAAAAACTTGCTAAAATTATTGGTGTGAACTTCATTCTTAGAACCTTACCTGGCATTCCAAATTGTGTATAAGATTATCTAAAAGATGCATGTTGAGTCCTAAGAGTCCTTCCTTCTGAGACTAAGACACCCTTATAACCCTTTAGAAAGAATATAAAAGCATCACGAGTTCTAATGAATCCATACATTTAAACCATATACAATTTACGAGTTCTCTCTGTCTCTTAAGTCATGCTTCTTGGTATTCAAAATTTCTTACTTAGTTACATACACTTTTCACTTTACTACACAATTAAATACATATATTAATTCAAAATACTTAACATATATTTTCAATCATCTATGCTCTACATAAATTACATAATCTTTACTTTATACATACCAAGAATTTATCTTCAAGCTCTATTCCTTGTGGCCTACCGATGTTGACTTAAAAACCGGTTGTATACCTGCACGAGAAGAACACCTGTGCTGTGCAAATGGCTCAGAGGGGAAAAAATAATGCAGTTGACTTCTAGACGAAGTCTCACACAAATATCATGATCTGCCATTTATCATTGTATAATAACTTTTGATGAATAACACACTTTGTCATATTATAATGCACCCATACTCATGGTAATACTTATATGCATTTAATAATATTTCAAAGTCATTTTCACAATTGATCACACTAATAGTGTCAAAAAGAAACACTAACATTACACTGAGGCACTAACACTTTCACATAATTGTTCATTCACTCATCACATTATTATTATTGCATGGCCTAAATTCCCATTAATGGTGGATAACGGGATAAACACTGAATACTGGTGAGCAGTATCAAACACCAGAGACATAAGTGTCAGATCACTAGATACCAAGCGGTATCAACACTAGACACCATTCAGTGCCCATACTAGACACCCTTTTATGCCAACACTAGCAACTATAATCACTATCCCTTACAGGCAAGCTTATCTATCCATTACTATGTGAAATTCAAGCAATCAATGACCTTTAATCACATAAGAACATACATTTAATGCATTTAGGATCATGAAGTCGATACACAGTATAGAGCATGCAACAATTTCATTCACTTAAAAAACAACTTAACATGATTATTATTTATTTTGTTACATATAACATTGTCAATACAAATATTCATGTTAATTTACATTCACCAAGGTGTATAAAAAGCATATATATATATATATAAGTTTGATCAATGTACTAATCAATTCTCAATCATATATTCACTTAGGTTTAATTTCGTTATTAGAATTCTAAAATAACATAGTATGTTTGTAGGTTCTTTTTATCATAATTCATGTTTAAAATGCATTTAGGTACTTTGAGTTTGAAGACTAGTGTTTAAAAAGTAAGAGAAGAAGATTTGGGTCTGTGTCGAGTCAGCATTGGTGGTGCCTACTCATTATAGAGGCCCAAGGTGCCAACTGGTCACAAGGGTGTCTACTCGTGACAGGATAGCTTCCTTGGTTCATTTTGTTTTGCATTTTTAACATGGTTTTAGTCAAATTCAGGCAAAATGGTCTCTAGATTTTTGTTTCCCTATGTCTCTAGTTTTTAAATCATTAAAAATAACCCCATTTGACCATTTAAAACTCAAGATATTCACAAAAGAGTGAAGCCTTTTCTAGATGATAGGGTAGCAGCCATCACTCAACTTAAGCCATATTCAGAGGACTTTAAAGGCAGAATCAGGTTTCAGTTTCTTCTACAAAATTGTAGATATATGTCTTACCTTTAATCTCTAACTAGAATCACTTTATTTAGACATTTACAAAAACCTTTACAGTCTCTACACTAAAATTGGTTCAAGTGAACCTAGGACAAATTTTCACTAAATTACTTTTTCATGCACAATCACCATTCTTATGCAATAAAAAATTATCAATTAGTTCTAAGATTAATCGTAGAAAAATTATAGCACATACACCAACTTGAACCAATTAAATATATAACAAAGAAAATGAAAACTCCCAAACCTCTTTGGTAAGCACCACACCCTTTCTTCAAACTCCTTCTTCTTCCTTCTCTTTGCCCTTGCTTGATTTTCCTTCAATCTAGAATAAATTTACATATGTAAGCAATCATCTATCTCTTTAATTTAATGTCTAATTGCCTATCTCTTGAGTTAAAGGAAAGAAAGAAAAAAAAAGACTCTCTCTCTCTTCACAAACCTTATAGCTGAAATTAGGGGTTATTTCTATGGTGGGGTTGGTTTCCTTGGGAAGAAGAATGGCTTTAGAGTGGTGGCCAACCATCATGGGTTTTAAACTCATGATTCCTCTTTATTTCTCTTGAAGTTTCTAGAGAAAAGGCTAAGAATTGGGCATCATCCCATGGGCCAACCTTTGAGCCTTAAGTAAGCCTCTCTGACTTTCCTTTATCATTAGTTTTTGCCTTTGCATCTTTCACTTCCTTCAAGTTATGCATGTGCATGCTTATATGAAATGACCATATTGCCTTACTTTTTTAATGCAATTACTTCTATGTCCCAACTATACTTCACTGCCTAATCAGGAACATATTGATCACATTATTGCCTAAGCATACATACATTCTCCTAGGGTATGAATAGGGGCCTCATAGAGACAGTTAGATTGGTGCCTCGATAAGGACCTATCCCTTTGGAATCATTGTTTGATGCACTAGATAACTTCCCTAACATACCCCCTTTCCATGTTGGTATTATTATGCCGATCTATCTTACCCTATATTTAACAATGAATTCAAGGGAATCAACCGGTGATTACGGACTACTCGGCATCATCGAAGGTATACGTATTGGTATGACTCCCTTTTCTATCATTTTAGCAGAAACCGTCCTCGGCCTAGACATTATCTGTGTTGATCCTACTGCGACTTTTTTGGGAGCCTTTGTTACTCCAAGTACAGTAATTGTTTTGGAAGATAGTGCACCCTTTATGGATTTTTACACTAGCTTATCTTAGTGGAAAATATGTCCTTTAGGATTTTCACGTAACCCTATGCCTTACTTTTGCCTGAGATGAACCCAACTCATCCAAACAGCTTTTATTTCAATATTTTTCTTTTTTCTCACTTCTTTTTTGTATTTATTCTTTTCCTTTTTTTTCTTTTTTGATTTGATTTTGATTGATTTTTTATTTTTTTTAGATATGGCTACAGGAATAATTGAGGCTACTTGAGGAACCTCCTCCTAGAGTGATCAGCTTATACTCCTTAAGGCACTACCTTCTTAAAAGATGAGTTTACAACTTTGACTCACCACAAGAAGGCTTTATATGGCTAGTGACAGTAGATGATGGCGACATTAAATTTATGTGCACATGGCTAGTACCTGACTATATAACTCAAGATGGACATTCTAGATGTGTACCATTATGGGGCTTGTACAGAGCCACCTTTTGTGTAGTCTCTCGTTACGCTCACCAATTTGGGGAACGACAAGATATCATAAGGCATCCATTGTCATTTTAAGGAGGTACCTTATCACTTTTGTTTCTAGTTACCATTGTCTCTGGGCTCAACTATATGCAAAAGATGATGTTCGAAGCCTAATTGACTGTGATTCTACCACTTACTGCATATAAAAGAGGGGTATCTAGTCCCACCGTTGACAATAGAGCACACTAGCTAAGACAAAACTCAGGCGAGAGCAGGACAGGGTGATGTTTAGATCTAAAAATGTAATATAAAAACTATGTACTACTTTTTGTATCGAACAAGATAACTCAAAATATGTATAATAGACTACTCTTATTTATATTAATGTACGATTTTACATTACATATGAGTATATTTCATCACATTTTTACCATACATGATCACTATTCTAACATTAAGTTCAAAAGTACAAAGCTCAACTCATTCATAAGACTAAACCTTGAAAATATCTTTCCTCTGTTATCAATCAACCCTTTTAGGTTTTCTTGATTGAAAACTTTTACTTTGCCCCTAATTTTGCCTAAGATTCCTTTTTTCAATTTTCACCTTGGCGAAGAGTCTAATTTTAGCAAGGCTATCATTTACCTATTTTTGACCCGCAAGGCTATATTCTCTTCTTTTTCTTATTTATTTATTTTTTTTTCTAAGTCTAGCCATGGAACCTTTTCAACCTATTGATGTTAACTGGTTCTTTAAATTCATTTCCATCACTATCACTTAGTATTGCAACTCCTTTGGACAATAGCTTCTTTAGTAAAAATGGGCCTTCCCATGTTGGTCTGAACTTGCCCTTAATGTTGGGTATGCCTGGCCTTATCTACTTGAAAATTAGATCTCCTTCCTTCAGGGGATGTTTCTTGAATTTCATTTTGAAAGAATGTGCTAGCCTTTTTTGATAAATTTGACTATGATAATAGGCTCTCATCCTCTCTCCATTCAACAAGTTAAGCTGAAGCAACCTTTGCCTAGCCCATTCTGTCTCTAGCAATTCAGCTTCTAAAATCACTTGTAATGACTGATGCTCAATCTCTACTGGCAATACATCTTTTGTTCCATAAATAAGCAAAAAAGGAATGGCTTTAGTTGAAGTCTTGGTTGTGGTTCTATATCCCCATAGTGCGGAAGGTAACTTCTCTGCCCAATCCTTATAGGTTCTAACCATCTTGGCTAAAATTCTCTTAACATTTTTATTGGCTACCTCAATCGATCCATTTGCTTGAGGATGATATGGCGAGCACTTATGATGCTGAACTCTATATTTTCTGAGCATTCGTTCAGTTTCCCTTTGAAAGTGAGATCTATTGTCAGATATAATATAGTGTGGAAGACCATATCTACTTGTTAAATTCTTTTCAATGAACCTTGCCATTTCCCTTGCACCTAAATTCTTAAATGATTTTGCTTCTATCCACTTTAAGAAGTAATCAATAGCCACTGTAATGAAATTGTGTCCATTTGACGTCGGTTGATAGATCATCCACATGATGTTAATGCTCCAAGCAGTGATGAGCTAGGGTGAGGTAAGATTACCCAATTTTGATATGGGCATTGTCTTAAATCAGCATATTGTTGACATAGCTGACATTTTTTTACATATCTGGAACAATATGTATCTATAGTAAGCCAAAAGAAGCCCCGGTGCATTATCTTTCTAGCCAAAGCTAGCCCACTGTAGACTCTCGCATGTACTTCTTTCATAACTTTCTTAGCTATTTTCTCATTTATACACCTCAATCGTAGGCCATATACTTGCCTCTTATAGAGTACCACCCCTACAGTGATGAATTGAGCGAATAGCTTGCGTAACATTCTCTGATCTTTCTCTGTAGCTTTTTCTAGAATTATAGATTTCTCAAGGTATTTCTGAATATTAAAATACCAAGGCTTCCCATCATTTACCTCGATATCCATCGCTCACTCGGCCTCAAAACATGATTTATTAGAGTTAAAAATGAGTATGGGCTTCATGCTTACCCCTTCTGGGTTATCCCACATCGATACCAATGTCGCTAAGGCATTAGGTAATTGATTTTCATCCCAAAGAACATACTCAAAAGTACAAACCTCAAATTGATCACCCAAAGCCTTCAAGCATTTTACGTAAGGCATTAACTGCTCTTTTTTTACAGCCCATTCACCCTTTGCTTTGTAAACCACCAAATTTAAATCACCATAAACTTTTGCACTTCTTACCCCTAAGGCCAATAAAGCTTATAATCTGAAGATGCATGCTTCATACTCAGCTTAATTATTCATGGCCTTATATCTGAGTTTTTTTGGCTAAGGGAAACTTTTCTTCCTCAGGGGTTACCAGAATTACTCCTATCCCCGCATCTATATTGTTCACAACTCCATCAAAGAATATCTACCATCCTCAAACTGCTATAGCTACAATGTTCTCATTAGGGAACTCATAAAATATTTCTTTCCCCTCTAATAGTTGGTTTGTTAGAAATTTTGCCATAACCTTTTCCTTGATGATTTTTCGAGTAATATACTCAATATCAAACTCCTGTAAGAAAAGTAGCCACCTTCCCATTTTTCCCAATAGCGAGGGTGCTTTTTGTAAGTATTTAAAAGGATTCTACTTGGCTACTACTTGCACCTTGTATGATTGAAAATAGTGCCTTAACTTTTTAGAGGCCCAAATGATCAATAAGCAAATCTTCTTTACCTCTATGTACTTAGTTTCATATGGTAAAAACTTCTTACTGTGATAATATACGGTATACTCGACCCTAAAATCATCTTTCTAAGCCATCATGGCTCCTATTGAACTATCTTTTGTAGCCAAATATAAAATCAAAGGCTTCCCAGCTTGTGGCGGCCTCAGTATTGGTGGATGTAAGAGGTATTCTTTAATTGTGTCATAAGACACTTAAAAATCTTCATTCCATACTACTGGCTAATATTTTTGAAGTAACTTGAAGACAGGCTCATAGATGGAAGTTGACTTGGCTATAAATCGACTGATTTACTACAATTTGCCCCAAAACCCTTTAACTTCTTTTTCTTTTTGTGGTACAGGCATCTCCTTGATGGCTTTCACTTTATCAAAATCTGCCTCTATCCCTTTCTGACTCACAACATGTCCCAGAAGCTTCATTGAAGTCACCCTAAACACACATTTCTTCTAGTTCTAGCAAAGGTTGTAGTTATCAATCCTTTGAAAGAACATTTCCAAAGCTTCAAAGTGGCCTTCTTAAGTTACCGATGTGACCATCATATTATCTACATATACTTCTACTTCTTTATGAATCAGATCGCATAGAAGCTTGATAGCCATTCTCTTATAAGTAACACCTATATTCTTTAACCTAAATGGCATGACTCGATAAACATATGTGCCCCATTCAGTAATGAATGCCATTTTGATCTTATCTACAATCTTATTTAAAATCTAATTGTATCCAGCATATCCATCTATAAAACTATACATTGCACATACAGTTGCATTGTCTACCAAGACATCTATGTGAGGAAGTAAAAAATCATCCTTTAGATAGGCCTTGTTCAGATCCCTATAGTCTATACAGACTTAAACCCTTCTGTCTTTCTTAGCCACTGGAACAACATTTGCCAACTAAGTAGGATACTGGACTTCTACTAGAAACTTAGCTTCTCTCTGCTTCTTTACTTCTTTTTTGACTTTCCTTGCCCATTAAAGCCTAAGCCTTCTAAGCTTTTTCTTTACAGGCCTGTACCCAGGATAGGTAGGGATGGCATGCTCAGCAATTGCTCAATCAATTCCTGGCACATCTTCATAGGTCCATGCAAAGTCTCTTTCATATTTTTTCAATATTCTCTCAAATTTTTTTCTCTTTTTAGGGGAAACGTCATATGCTATCAAGATTTCTAATGGGTTTTCAAGAGTACTAAGATTGAATGGAGTAGTACTTATTGAATTAATTTCGAATGTAGATGTTTTATGATCATGATCATGTGAAATGAAATTATGTGAAACATCACACAAGTAAGCAAAGTTATTCATATTATTAATATAAGAGGAGCTATATACATCATCGTTAAAAAGTATAGATACAAAAAGTACATCTATAAAAGCATCCTCATCTACATTCGGTGAGTTTGAGGTCTCAGATGAGCCTGCTCCATCTCCTGCATCCTGCGAAGCTTTTTGATCTACTTTCGTGATAGTTTTTTAATATCCTCTCTCAACCCAAGCACAGGAATTTCAAATTCAACTTTTTCTTTCCCCTTCACCCTAAAAACAAATAATTCTGGAGTTATGACCTCCTAAAGAACATCCCATTCAGATAGCTTGATCATAATTTCTTTATCCCAAAACCCTCTGGCAGGCTTGATAGTTTTGCTAGCCCAATTAAAAACATCATTGAATATCTCAAACCTAGGAACCACCTTCCCTTCAATCAGCACAGGCTAAATCTTGCCATAATACTGAGGTACAATAGATGTAGGCATAAAGCTATGAAGAATGTGTAGTACACCCTTTGGCTTTGACAAACTCTTCTTCTTAGCATCAAACTTTCTATAGCCTAATCCCTTTCGACTAGGCTATCTTGTTGTAGTAATAGCTTCAGAAGGACCCTGGCAATCTTTACCTAATCCAACTCCTGGTAGAAAATTCATTTTTTTCATCATATTCACCACTTGAGGTACAGGCTCCTGCTTACTTCAATCATTAGCACTAATGGCAGTTATATGAAATCCACTGATTGGTTGATTTGCTATTCCTAATATAGGAAGCTAGTTTTCCCTGGCAGCCTTTATGGTAACAACTTTACCTTCATAGGGAATCTTAATTATTTGGTAAAGAGTAGATGGAACTCCTCCTAATTTGTGGAACCAAGGTCTTTCTAGCAACACAGAAAAGTGGCAAGTATTGGTAATACTACAAATTCTATCTCAGTGCTGATTAACCCAGTCTTCACATCGGCCTTAAAAGTACCCGTCACTTGCCTTCAGGAATTATTATAGGCCGTAACCACCAAATCAGACTTACTTAACATAGACTCATTCAATTCAAAAGCTAGGAGTGCTACCAATGGACAAAAATTGATTGAAGATCCATTGTCCACCATCACACATGTTGTATGCTTTCCATTAACTTGAGCCTTTATGTACAAAGGATGATTGTGCTCTCAACCTTTACTAGGTAGATCCCTATTAGTATATACAATACTTTGAAGGTAAAATAGTTTTAGCCATAGTGGATTCACATAAGGCCTCTACTACTTTTTGCCCGTGGGAGGGCGACTGCCTGAGTACCAGATAGAAATTTGAGCATGAATTTTCTTTAACTCTTTGAGGATTTGATCCTCTTCCTATTCCCTTTTCGTAGGCAATGGTTGTGGATCTAGCTACCTTTTTACTTCTAACACCATTTTATCGCTTCAAGTAATCAACTTCACTTTGTTTCTTTCTTCATCATTCTCGTAATCCCACAAATCTATAGGATCGATACCATTTTCATCTTCACTAGGTTACTCCCAACAGTCAATCACACATACCTCTAACTTATTCTCTTGCCTTTAACTACTCGGGGTGAGTAATGGCTAGGTATTCATTACCATACAAATCACATAACACATGCCATTCTGGCAAACCTGCACCAATCATCGATTCAGGAGGCAGAGCTCATTATAATTCCCTTTTATCTTTTCCCTCTTTTCTAGATCAGAAATCTGTTGGTTATCAATAAGATCTTGGATATTGTACCTTAAATTCCTACAATGATCTATAAGATGGCTTGTGTGTTGATGATATGCATAGTATTGATCAACTCAATGATTAGGCTGACCTTGACTTCTAGCATGCTTAGCTCGTAACAGCTGAAATTTCCCTTCCTTTATCAATCAATCACGAACCTATGACAAAGACGTGTCTAGGTTTGAATAATAACTTTGAGTGCTCCCAACAGCAGACACCTCGACTGTCTTTCCAATAACACCTGTGCCACTAGCTTTACCAGCTGCACCTTTGTACCCTCAGTAGCCAGAGCTAAAACCCGCACTACTTGCAAAGCTTACTTTTTTACTGAATATTCACCCTCGACTTTAATGTAAATATCCTTTAAGCGCTTTTAATCTTTCAGTCCCTTCATCTTCAAGCCTTCTCTTAGATAAGGGCTAACATTTCTAATGAATAGCCTAATCTAATTGATGATATCGGGCTTTCTTTTCATCTCAATTACTTTGTTCCTCCACCTCGTCAAATACTCATGGAAGGACTCATCCTGCTTTTGTTACAGTAACTAAAGATCTTTCAGAGTAACTTCCATCCATGTGCTACAATTATACTGCCTCAAAACTCTCCGATCAACTTATCCCAATCTTCCTTAGTATATCTGTCTAGGCCAAGATAACAGTCGATAGCAAGGCCTATAAAACAAAGGCTAAAATAATCAACCTTTTGCCTTCTAGTAAGAGTGGTTGTAAGGCCCAACATATCCCCTAGAAAAAAATACGTGTTGATGGCATAATTGGAGCAAGAAAGAGATATGAAAGAGGATATAGAGGGTATAGGTATTATGAGGAAAAGCAAGGATAGTTTGGTAATTTGGCAATTTATCTTGTATGTGTATAACTAAAAAGTTTAATGTGGGGACCTAATTAAATTAATTGATAAATGAGAGATTAAGTTGAGGAAACAAAATTTTTAAGTGACTAAAGAGGAATTCCTCCTAATGGTCACAAGTGGACCAATAGGAGGAGGACTTGTGTGTGTTTCTAAAAAGATAAAGGGATAAAGATTAAAGAGAGGAAGAAAATATTGTGGCTGACCATTTCATTAAGGCCTTCATTTTCACTTCCTCTTATCAAAGTTTCTTCCATTCTTTTCCATTAAAATAACTCCTTCAAGTTTATGAGTTATAAATTGTAAGAGAGAGAGACAAAGATTAGAGTTAGGACGTAAAGTACTCGGTGAGATTTTTAGCTTCAACTATTCCTTCTCCTTCTTGATTTCAACTTCCATAAAATTGATTTAGGTGTGATAAAATAAAGATTAATAAGTGAAACCATGATCATAGGAGAAGAGTTAAGCAAGAAGAGAGAAGAGGAAGCTGTAGAGAGAAGTGAAGAGAAAGATTTAAGCATTAAAAAGGTATATGAGTTCATATTCTCTTTACCATGTGTTTAAATTGATTTAAGTTGATAAATTTATTGTATATGACCTATAATTGGTGTTAAATTTAAGAAATGATGTTATAGCGTATGGAAATGATGATATGTGCCTTAGAAAATGATATAGTGAAAATTTACTTAAGGTTCACTTGAACTAATTTTAGTTTAAAAGGCATAACTCTTTTCGTTGATGTCTAAAAGAAGTGATTCTAGTTGGAAAAGAAAGATAACACATATATCTATAACTTGTAGAGAAACCAATACCTAATTTTTGCTTCTAAAGCCTTCGTAATGTACCTTAATTATGAGTGACCACTGCTGCCCTATTGTTAGGCATAGTTCTCATTTTTTATTGAATATCTTGAGATTTAGAAGCCTAAATTCAGTGATTTTTAATGATTTGGAAACTAGAGATATAGGAAAACAACTTTGTAGAAGAACACCTAGCCTAAAAATGTTGACTACTAGGTCTAAATTGATGTGAAATTAAACTCAGAAAAGTTATATGCAGAATTCATGGAGCAAAATGAGGTACACAACTGAGACCATTTTTTCCTCGACGATGTGGACCCTTCTATATCAATGACGACCATTGTACATGATGGAGACCAATTTATCTCAGTCGTGTGCCACCTGTTACAGCTTATACTTAATTTTTAAGCCCCAAAATATCATCGAATTTCATCCAAACTTTCTCGGATGCTTATGAAATTTTACAAACACATAATTGGGGATTAGTATATGTTGTAATGAATATGAAATGAGTGATTTAACATTAAAATATAGATTATAATAAAGGTATATAAGGTGAATAATGAGTATTACAAGGTTTTTAATATATCTCACCTTAATGCTTGTACTATTGAATTTTATCTTGAATGTTTAGGTGTAAGTTGTAATATTCCAAATACCGGGTTGGTCGAAAATAGTATTTTTTGATGTTGAATAGTCACCTCGGGATAAATAGTACCTACATTAGTCAAAAAAATATTTTATTTGATTATTGGAAGGAGTATGTCAACAGGAGTTCGTTGTTCAAATTTGGAGTAAAATCGAGATCAAATAGACTTTCAAAAGTTGAAAATACGATAAAAAAAGTTGTTTAATTCATATAGTAATTAGCTTGACTGAACCCTTAAAAATAGTAAATGAGTTTTAAAAATTACTAAAAATTATAAATTTGTCTAAAATGACATGTAGAATATTTTGGCTGTAAAAAAGTAAAATTTTTAGTTACTTTTAAAAATTAAGTTATCGGACTGGTAAAAATAAATCAGATCGAGAAACAGTCTCTGATTGTTTCAAAAATAATTATGAACTCTAATGAAAATATTTTTAGGATTATAGAAGTATTTTTTTAGGAAAAATTGAACTCAAAAAATAAGAAAAAAAATATTGATTTTGGTTTAAATAGTAATCGATTGACCGTAAATTTGACCGAGACTCTAAAAATAGTAAATGATCTTTAAAATGCATAGAAATTTTTAGTTTGACTCTTCATAATATTTAGAATTATTTTATGGTGAAAAAGTAATTTTATGGTAACACCGAATTTTGAGCTATCGTACTGATTTAAGTGAACCGGATCGAAAATGCACTCCGTTTGGGATGAAATTTTATATGTAGCCTATTCTATATATGTTTGAAAATTGGTATTAATTTTGGGAGAATTTGAGCTTGCAAATATGGAAAATTAATTTAAGATTTGCATTGGGCCATAAAAAGTGGTTTGAGTTTCAAACTGGTTGGCCCAACTTGGTTGGACCTTAAACCAACCCAAAACCTTAGTATAAAAGCCCAAGAATCTGTTCTTGAACTCAAGTTCCAGCAACCTCACGTTCTCCCCTTTTCTCTCTCAAAAACGTGAATTTTCTTTCTTTCTTTTCACTTTGGTTTCTTTATAACTCTTCTATCCTCTTTCAATCCAAGTTTGATTATTGTTCTCTACCCTTTTAGAAGATGATTTCAACCTTTAATTTCTGGTTTTGTTGAAGATTAAGTGAAGAATCAAGAAAGTTAGGTTTTTGGGCAAATTAAAGAGGAAGAAGGTAATTCTTCAAGGGTTAAAGGGAAAGAGAAAGTAGTTTTAGTGAAAGATAAAGAGAATTAAGGTAAGTGGTTACAAATTCTATGGATTTTCATTGATTTTTTTAAAAGATTTGGTTATGTAACTTAGGGTTTTTAATGAATTTTGTATTTTAAGTTGAAATTGATGTTGGAAATATGGTTATGGATGTGCAAATTGATGTTTAGAATAATTAAACCCAAAAGAAAAGTGTTGTCCAGAAATTTGGAATGACCTCTGGTGACTATTTTGATCATAAGTTGAGTTTTTGAACCCAAAATTGTATGCTTCTAGTTGGGTTAGAACCGGGACATCCGTGCCTGCAAATGTTCTACAAATAGAAAAAATTTATTTCGGCTTCTAAAGTCCTAAAAATGCCCAAAATAGTAGCCTTTTTCATTTGGTGGGTCAATAGAGCAGTAGGTGCTTCTTAGGCTATAACTCCTTGGATATAGATTCAAATGACTTAAAATTTTTCCAGTGGAGAGTTAAGATTTTAAGGATCAATTATTAAGAGACACTTTGTCAAAAAAATGGTTTTTGCATATTGGTTTTAATGATGCAAGTTAAGGATGAGAATCTATTTTCTCTGTTTAGATTAAAATGTCTATTTTATTTCCAAATTAAACTTGAACTTCAATTGGTGTTTTATTCATAATTGAGTGTGCCTAATTGCTAACCAATTAGTAATCTAATTTAATTGATGTTTAAATGATGGAAAAACATAAATAACGGAGAAAAATTTTGTAAGTGGCCAAAATTGGATTTGTAATTGTCTTAATGAGTAAAGTGGTCATTCGTGAGTTATAAGCCATCATATGTTTATAGATATAAACTTTTAAGTATAATCTGATTTAATTATTTTTTTTAATTTATTTAAGAATTTTATAATGAAATCATGTATTATGTGCACTTTGTAACATGATTGATGTTTAGATGAGATTTTAGTAAATTTTTCGTTTTAGCATATTGATGCTTTAATTGACATGATATGTTAATTTGGGTACATATTAAGTATTGAAATGAAATTGTAAAAAAAATAAGTAATTAAATCAAATATATGAATGAGGGTTGAAAAAAAGGGATGAATTCTTGAGTAAGATAATTGACATAGATAAGTGATATAGAATATTATTAAGGATAAATGTATATTGAAGAAAAGTGTAAATGTATGGACTTAAAATGGAATGTGGGTTAAGCTTGATTTTTGAATGAATGTGAGGTATGATTGAAAAATGTATGTGCTAGTAACATGGCATAATGTAAGTTATAAGTTGTTACTTTGATATAAAGAAGTGAACTACAAATGAAATGTATGTATATGATTATTTATGTATATGGTAGACATTGTGAAATATTGACTGTTAAAGTGAAAATAGTATAATTATTATTAGAGTTTAGTATTTAATGATTTAATGTTAAATTGATGAGTAAAAGAATTGATGAATGTAAGATACCGTGTAAGCATAGTGGTATCCTAAATGACATAATATGGTGATTTGAATTCATATTATGTGTTTGAATGAAAATTGAAGAATTTGAATAATTAATTGCCCTTAGTAATAGCCTGATAGTCAAATCTAGCTCAGGATAAAGTTGGCTAGCCATAGGGACACTTATACCGTGGTGCAAGTCATGACAACTTGCTTTGCTATGTAGGATTGTAATGATCACCCATAGTATCTGTTCTGACTGTTCTGCTTTGATCTGAGGTGGATCGATTCTTCGGGATTATCCCCTACTGTGCTGTACTGTTGTGGGCCTGTGGGGTCCATGTCCCGTATATTCAGTTTAAAGATTTCTGTCTGGTTTATACTAAGAGCATAAATGAACAAAAATGTGTAATATGTCAAAAGTATTTTAATTGGCATAAGTGATTGAGATAAATGAATATATAGCTAATCTTTGGATTATTTTATGTTAATTAAATTCAGACATATTTTTGTGTTAAATGCGTTCATTAGAGGATCAATTTGCATATTACATGTCATTTATCGTAATTTATCTCTAAAAAGATTTATTGATTGATTATATTGTAAATTGACTTGTAATTTAGTTTATAAGTGATGTAAATTGCTACTTGATTTTATGGAATTGTTAAATTTATTATGTATAAAAAAAATGTTTCTTTGAAAATCTTTAGAATTGTAACCACCATTGAGCGTATTTAAGCTCAGCATGTAGTTTTAATGACTGCATATAGGATGTTAACGGTTTTTAGAGCAAGTTCGCCTCGCTTTTGGGAGCAAGCCAATTGAAGAATATTCTTTGGATAGACATGTTAATAAGATTTTAGAATCCTGTGCATGTATTAATTTTGAATATTTAGTCTTGTAATGGCATGCATATGAACACATTATATTATTGGATTAGATAGATATAAATGATGGACTTTATAATGTTAATATGGATATGGATGTATTATAAATTAAGATTGTGGTGCCCTTGAGTTAGGCTGTGTATTTGTTCAATTATAGGTTTTCGATAGTAAAGTTTTTAATTGATATGCTGTTGAACTTTTGACCTAATGAATAGTATTTAAGACTGTTATAGGTCAATCAGCTAGTTGATAACTCGGCTAATAAAAGAGTGTTGTATTTGGTTATCTAAATCAAATAAAGTGATATTGAAGTAAGTAAACTTGGAATTAAGATTGCAATTGGTTGAGTAAAATTAAAAAGAAAATTTTACCTATATTTTTGGAGTTGCATTAAGTCTGTATAGCATGTTCAAAGTTAGGTTGGCATGCAATACGTACGTTTAATATGATTGTATTAGTGGGTGTTGCATAAGTAAACATAAGTAGTTTTAGTGACAAGCATGATTTAGAAGATTATTGACTTGTGCACGGATATTATTGTTGAAACTGATGATTGTATATAGTTTGCATATATGTAATGTAGTTAATATATATGTAAAATTGAGTGTATAATGATGGCAATGTCATATGCTTGAGTGATGGATGAATTGCGAAGTGTATGGTTGATGTGTTACTTGTTAGTTAAGCACATAGTATAAATATATGTTTAGAACTACGGGGTTTTGATTTTCGATTTTGGGATACGTAGGAAGCTTGGGATGCTAATTTCGAGTCCAAACCAAATATTAGATGTATTGTCAAGTATTCTAATGTAAGTGACAAGTTAGAAAAGTAACTCGTAATAGAGTGTTAAAGTGTTCTTGCCTTGGATAAAATGAACTAAATGTTTAGTTCTGGTAAATAAACTTAAGTGAGTAGTTCATTATTAAGTATGATTGAGTTTGAATTATTGCTTGGATAGGTACCAAATTGAAGTCATGCAACAAAGAAGATGGAGAAGTTCACGAGAAGCTCTAGAAAGATGTAGGGTAAACCATAAAAAGTAGTACATTTTGTAAAATTCTTAGTGTATATTTAACTAAGATTAGTGAAATGTGTATATGTAATTAAAATTCGATAATTGATATAAAGATTTACATTTAATGATATGTGTTTGGTATAAAGTTTAAAAGAATTATATAGTGATACTTGTATTAGTTAAATATATTTGATTTATAGTAAGTGTAGAGTTTTAGAATACTCCTGAGGGATATTAGGGTGTTACAATGGTACCCTTCATGACCAGGGTATATTGCTTGATACGGGCAGATGCATCAAAAGTGCAATCGAACTTAGGCAAATCAGGCATCTTGAACTATTGAGGAAGTACATCTTCACTTTTTAAGTCCTTATCCTCTAGACTGACCCCCTTTCCAGTTGATAAAACCTAGGCCATCACTCATATCTTTTCTTCCATTTTTTTGAGAATTTGGTCATCTATTTTAGGCAGTTTTCCCTTTGGGTCTTGTGTTACTGCTAGTTCTTCTTCCTCTTTGGAAATGAAATCTTCCTCTAGAGCAACACATTTATCCTTTTGTTGTTCAACAAGTGGAGCTTTTAACCCTGTATCTCTTGATTCGGCCATCAAGGAAAGTCTTACAGTGGTAGCAACTGAAATGCCTCTAGCAACCATAGGCTCCCCATGTGTAGTAGCAGCTGCCAAAGTTTGTTGGCCAGTATGCTAAGGAACTCATCATGTTAGCCATTATAGCCCTTATTCTTCTTTCAAACTCATACAATCTCCTTTCTAGTTCCTGATTATCAATAGCCCCAGTCTGTGTTGGATCCGCCATGGCTGAGCTTTCTGAAGCTAACTCAAAGACCTCAAACAAACCCAAATCAATTTTTGATACTGACTCCAATGACTCTAATAAAGACCTCCTAACCAGAAACTCATTCAAACTCTTCAGCCAAACTATCAACTCTATGGTGACTGCAACAATCTAAAATCCTCAAGCAAGACTCTAGTCGTCTCGTTCATCCAAAAGATTCAGCTCCCGCCAATATATTTCAATTACGGCTATTATAGCTTCACTTAGAGTGAATTCCTAGAGAAACTTGGGCTTGAAGCTGGTCCAATGAACACATCTTCCCATAATAGGTTGAATTCCTAAACCACTTAGATGACTGTAATGGCTAAAAAAAGAATTTGTTAGCATAATGTATGATTATGTATGTAATGCATAAGCATGTTGTGTATCATATTCAAAACATTTATGCAAGTTGAAAGTAAACCTTCTGACCTTATTTCTCCCACATAGACGGTCATATAGTTTCTTTCCTAGGCAAGATTAGCCCATGGGTTAATAGGGGACCTAATGAAATTGAATGATGCATGGTGAAAAACCGGCAACATAACCTTTCTTTACTCAAAGCACAAACAAATACATCATTGATCACTATATATTTGGGTAATTTAGAAAAACAAAGGTAGGCCCACCGGGGCATGACAACCTTTGATTAGCACCCACCTTAATTTATCAAAATTTGACCTAATATATAGGTATCCAAATAGTAAGCACAATGTTATGGTACATGATACCTAGGGAAAGTATTTATAGCCATTATATAAGGCTTTGGTCAGGTAATAAAACTTTAGGGCTAACCAAGTATGGTCCCTGCCAATAGGTCTAGCTCATCACGAGCTTAACGATAGATCGGGTCACCATTTGATATACCATATGGTATGAGCCTTGAGTTCATGATTATTTCCTAACACTTCCCCATGTTGAGTGAACATAGGGTTGTGCTTCGAGAATGCACCATTGGCCAAATAGGGACACCTAACCTAATTCTAAGGCTGTAGCATGTTCTAATGCAACCTAATTTAGAAGAAGGTTAACATAATTGACCATAAGCAATCATTTATATTAAATCAACCAAGTCACTTTTAGAGTAAAATCTCAAATGATCCCCAGTGGAGTCACCACTATGACGCGTATCGAACCCCGTAGGCATCCGATTTTGTTCCTGAAAACTCACTTTTAAGGTTCAAGACTGGATCAAGGCTCATTTAACTCATAAAGATCAATCATTTTGCAATGGATAGGGATTTAACCCAATCCATAATGCCTCGAGCCACAAAAAGGCATGAGATAGTGTCTCGAGGTATCCACATTCATTTGCTGGCTACTAACTTACAAGGCATCTATTGGACATCACAAGGCAAGTATTACAGAGTTGCCACCCAATAAAACATTAGGAAAGTGAGTTCTCACATTTTAAAGACAAAGCTAGAGATAGTTCAGATTTCACTCTTATTGACATACTTGGTTGATGATTACATAAATAATTGTTATGGTTAATTATTTCAATCCTTTTTTCATGCATTACGAGGTAAAGAACTAAATAATGCACTAAAGTCACATAGAAAGCGATAAATCGTATAAACATTAATCATACATAAATTGTGGAATTTATTAACCTCATTTTGATAAGGAAATTAGTTCTCTCATGCATATTTACAACAAGGTTGAATTTTGAGCACATTTTGGATAAAAATGAGGGCACGGGACCTATGCGGCTTTTGAAAAAGAATCGTATTAATCAATTTTAGAGTCACAGAAAACATTTTGGATTAAAGAAATAAATCCTTAATTTATATGTTATTTTGTTAGTAGAAATTAGGACATTGGTCCCTTTTATTATCGAAAAATTTCACTCAAATTAGTATAAAATCATTTAGTGAGTTTTCCAGTTAATCGTGCAAGAATAATTTGGCTATATAATAATAAAGTAGTATAAACATGCATAAATTAGGCTACTAATAATTTTGGAAACTTTGGTTCTCCATGTGTATTTTATAAATATTTATGTGACTTTGAGGCTGAAAAGGATGGACATTGGTCCATTTTTATTAAATATTGATTAATTAAGTAGAAAACACTTAGTGTGAATTTTTCCTTAATTATCATGCCAAAAATGCTTCTTTTTTACTAGCTATTACAAATTATCATACGAAAATAAAGTAAATAATAAAATACAAAATAAACGAATAACTAATTGAATAAATCTAAAAAAACCCGATATGGGGCCAAATGAGCTCAATCTCCAACTCCCAACTTCAATGCAAACTCGCGATGTATTTATCCAAGATAAAATCAAAACAAAATAACATTAGTTAAACAATAAATTTGAATTGATAAAAAAAAGGAAAGTTAAACAATATTGCAAAAAATAACAAGTCAAAAGAAGGAAAAAAACACAAAAAAGGAAGAAATGAGAGAAAAAAAAAGATCAGAAATTAAAAAAAAAAAGAAAGAAAACACATGAAAACCAAAGAAAAAGGGCTAGGAGTGAGTCACGGATTCACTTTAGTGGTAAAGGGGCGAGTCATGGCCTAAAGAAGTGAGTCACGACCTTGAGTGGGCTGAGTCATGAACCATTCAAGCGAGTCAAGGCCCATTCAAGGGCGAGTCACGACCTCACGACTCAAGGCCATGAGTTACCTCTGAAATGTCCAGTGGCTACTAGAACGATGCCATAACCAAAATTTAAACTTCCAAATTATCTTCTAAGGCCTCAAAACTCATAAAAATACTTCCAAACTTCATAAAATCAATCATATGCTCAAAACAACTTTAAAAACACAAAATAACATAAATTACACCAAAAACACCATGTGAGAGAAATATGCTCTAGAGAGAGAGAATGACAACCAACAGGCATCAAATTTGTCTAAATTCACATACAAACAAAATAGTCAAGAATAAAACATAATATCACACACAAACACACTTATAGAGCATTATTTGCACAAGAATATGAAGGATCACTCATTATACAAAGAAGAAACAACAAAAACAGGGCATGAAGAATGTACAAAAAAAATTAAAATTAAAATTTAAAAAAAAGTCCTAGATCTACACCAGAGCTATGAGTTTGTCTCTTATATTACCTTCAGTTGAGCCATTTCAACAATCCAATGAGAGCACCTTCTCTTCCACTTCCTACTTCTTTCGTTTGTTTAAAAAACTAGATGAAAATAGAGAGTTTTCCTTGCTTTCTCTCTAGATTTTTTGGTATTTTTTTCAAGGAATTTGTTACTCTCGCTTAAGAGAAATCATTACCTTTAAATGACTTGGATTAGGACTAAAAAAGGCAAAAGATTTTTATTTTAAGAATAATCCTCTATTTTGCAAGAAAAAGTGGAGTTTCTGTATGGAAAAAACTAGTCACGGTCTTGACTTAGATGTGGGCCCCTTAAAAAAGTCCAAAAAAATCTATTTATTGGTAAAAAGCGTGAGTTATGGCCTTGAGTCAAACCTAGTGACTCAAATCATGGTCAAAGGGGAAGGGGAAGTGAGTCACCCCTTCAGGTCATGAATCAAAAGCGAGTCACGGTCTTGACCCATGAGTTAAGGCTGTGACTCATTTCTGAGCCAATCCAGGGCATATGGTTACACTCATTTCACCTATTCCAAAGAGAAAAACACATGCATGCTAATAAAACACCATTTTTTAGCTTTCAAAACTTGCGATGGAATATTTTGAAAAACCCGACGCTGAAGCGAAATAGAGTGCCACTACTTCCTAGTTGATTTTGAAATAGCATTATCTTTATTAGCTAACTCTAACAGAGGCTGACTCAGGCTCAGTGTCTACACAGCTTCCTCTTCTCTTTGCAATTTGGGCTGCATTATGTAGACTCATTTTTCCTCATTTACTATAACAATGTTGGCTTCTCTTGAAGCCTTTTGTTTCCTTTTGCCAATCCATTTTTGGTGGGAATTTTCATTAGCATATATCTTATGCTAGTGACAGCTTTGATTTGTATGCAAACTTTATGTCTATCACCATGAAAAAGATCTTGCACATGTAAGTGAATGCTTTGTCTATAAAAAGTTATACCGATCCGACCACAAGGACAGTGGCATTGCCAAGTTTGTTCAGTGAGGTGGTAATAAACTTTAGTTCTCCAATCAACAAGTTTATTTTTTGGAGGCTTCTAAGCTAAGGACGTTCATTATACTTTCATTATCTACAAGGATTCTTTTGATGAGGAAATTACAGATTGCTACTTGCAGTATTAAGGCATCTTCATGCGGGAATTTTAAGTCCCCAGCATCTTTAGGGGAGATAGAAACTAATGGTAACTTCTCAAATTTTACAGAGAAGTATACACCTTTGCCTCTTTTTTGAAAAATCTTCTCCATAAGATGAGCCACTTGCAATCATGTTGATGAGCCCTAGCCTTTATCTCTATTGACTGACATCTTTAGGCTTTCTCTGTTCTTCATCGTCATTAGAATCCAAGCTGCCATTATTTTAAGGCGATGGTTTGCATGAGTCTTTTGGCATTGAGCTCACAAATCTTTTTAAAGATCCCTTCTGTATAAGTCCCTTAATTTCTTCCTTCAAGGAATTACAATTATCTGTGGTGTGGCCAATGTCCCTATGAAATTTGCAATGCTTGCTTTTGTCTCTTTGGGCATACGTCCGATTAAACAGTTTCTTCAACCAGTTCACTTTGTTATGTTTTTTTTTATCGACAATAAGACCTTAGCAGGAGAAGAATTAAGCGAAGTATAGGTTTTGTCCGAATTATTAACATGGTGACCAAATTAAAATGCTCAGTTTCTTTTCTTTTCCCTTAGTTCTTCAAGGCATTAGGTTTTTTAGGGCTTTTCCTCTGCGCATTTCCCCATCTATATGTTGGGTTTTGAAATAATAAATTAAAAAAAATTACAGTGAAAAAGAAACCCATCAGGATCCATGCGATCCAATTGATTTAATAGAAGAGAAGTAACGATTACCAACCTCTCGAAGCGTAGATAAATCAAATTTGCAAGTGTAGCCTCACACGAAATGACACTCTTTATCGGTATCCACATGCGAATGCAATGAACAAAATCGTTCGGGTTTATTTTTGTTCTTTCTCAAAGTTACATAAAAAATTATTTTTTTCTCTCTTCTAAGTGACGACTGCCACTCAATTTGTTTGCTTAATTAGGATTTAAAATATGCATATCACTATATATGTATAGTTGACCTAACTCTAATTTAGAGAGAGAAAATTTCGGGCCCACTTTTTTTACTAAAATAAGAAATATTTTATTTCTCATTTAAAATAATAAAAATAGTAATAATAATAATAATATTATTATTATTATTATTATTTTATTTATATCAAATTTTAATTTATCACAAAAAAAAAAATTCAAAACGTCTGAAATAACCCTTAGTCCATTCATCACATTCTATGTGTGGTCCAATAAGTTCATATTATATTGGTAGTGGATCCCAATCTCATCATGGGCCCTTAAGCCATAAATGGCCTCTAACAAGACATTATGACTACCCAAATAATATGAATATCAATAATTCGATTTTAACCTAATAGAACATGTTATAATCCCTTTGTCACACGATATCTTATTTGAATATAATTCATGGTCCATGTCAAACTTATATAGTCCAACATATAATTTCTCGATCGCTAAATAGACTGATAATATCAAATGATATTGATCGTTTCGTCAATTCATTTGAGCACTACTATACATTTCTCAATCCTACTTATCGAAAGGCCCAATAGATATCTCTCTTCTAAGAGAGGGTCAAATTCCTTCTTGATTATTCACTATCTTATACATGATTCTCATCATATCCAATCATAACCTTTATAATTATCCGATTAAAATAATGTTTGATTATGTCAAAATATAATGTTCATCATATAGGATATTGTGTTAATCTCAAGTCTAAGGATCGATAACATAACTATTATGAGATCACTAATGACATTAATCCATATAGTATCTCATAACAGGTCTATCCAGTACTCTATTTTCTAACAAGTACCTATAAGTTTAATTCATATCACCATATATAATCATCCTGTGATTATTAATCAAACTTATACTAGACTTTATTTATCATTATTTCTTTAATTGATAAATGACTAGGGATAGTCAAAATAACATTAGATTGTTATTTATAAATATTATTATAATGTAACATACCAACAATATAATAAAATGAAGAAAATCCAATTTTATAAATTGAAATGTGACATTACATAAAGGACAAAATGTTTGGCTTAGGGCATAACCACTAACACTATAAGGTTGTATTCTCTCAACTATTGAGTTCATGTGCCCTCTAGCTCTCAAAGTATCGTCCAACAAGATGTATTGATTAACCCTGTCCAACAGATTGGTGATATCTATCGAAGGCCAAGTAGTGATGGATTTGAACAGCTGGATGCTTGTTATGCTTCGTGCTAGGGCATCTATGGCCACCTTGGGATGCAAATTCTTTCTTTATGAGGCAAATCTAGAATCTATCAATGTAGCCTTTTAAGGTTTCGTATGGTCCCTGTACTAGGTTATACAGATCATTAACAGTTTTACGAGTTTGAATTTATACAATAGACCTTATGGTGAACAGATTATAGAGTTGCCTAAAGAAATGGATTGATTCTGGAGGGAGATCATGGAACTAATCCAAAGCATCACCTATTAATTTCATGGGAAATACTTAACAAAAAAATTGATCATTAAAAGAATAAAATTGTATTTGCATTAGATATTTAGAAATATGGCACTTAGGGCTAGATTTACTAGTGTACCTGGGTATTTTGATCTCCTTAAATCTGTTCAGGAGCTCAACCTTTCGAATCTCCTGGCTGAATGGAGAGACAGTATTGCCATAAAATATTAGCTTCAGGATTTTTTGATTTGTTATAGGAATCACTTCTCGTTCTGATCGATTATAGGGTCATTAACTTCCTTTTTGGTTTTCTTGGTCAGTCTCCTCTTGGGAGTTCACATGTATCTCAAATCATCTCCCAAGTTGATGAAGGGTGAGGGAAATTATTTTGGGGTGTAGGTTAGATTATTTCTAGAGGAATAGCTCCTGCCTATTAACGATACCTTCTCCTTTCCCTTATCCCTTCTATCAACTTCTTACACCTCGGATCGTGTGCTAAAGCTAAGCTCTTCATTGGGCTCCATGATTCGCAAACTTGTGTTCCTGCATCTTCTCACATCCCTCCTTGCACTATCACCTTCTGATTTTTTATGAAGATTTTAAGTTGTTTACCTTTTTTAATAGACCTCATGATGCTTCTACCAAAATCTCCAAGGATCATTTTTAAATCCTTCATAGTAATAGGGTAGAATCATGTTGGGTCATGCGCTCCTCGTTAAATGACCTCATGAGGTTTTTATAAGTAGGGGACCTAAGAGGGTCCTGTCTGCATCATCTCTCCTCATAGTAAACTTGGTTCTTCTGCGATCATCATCAGAGTGATTAGTAGCTTTGGATCTTGCATGTATGGGTTGTCTTTATTAATCTCCCATTTCTCTCCTTTCTTCCTCTTCTCTCTCCTCGTATTCTTCTTCTTCTTCAAAAATACCAACACCAAAACATTCAAACATAAAATCCAGAAAAATTAAAAATGTCAACAAAAATTAATTGCAAACAAAAAATTTTCTCATAATTATATCTATACTAGATTTTTTAGATTTTGACATCCTCATTTTGAACTATTAAAAACTTTAGTATTTTCTCTATTAAAGGAAGAACTAAAAATGACAAAAACATATAATCATCAAAATGAATGACAAAAACGAAGTGGGTAATGCAAAATTTTCAACTTCAATCTATTTCCCTTTAGTACAGGAAGAAGAAACTGAAGGAAACAAAATCAAGAAAGGAAGAAAGTTGAATAATTAACTGAAGGAATGAATTAGTTGTTAAGGAAAGGAGTTGTTGAAAAAGAGAATTGCATTTGGGCTAATTAGAGTAAATAAAAAAGAAAAATACTGAACGAAAAAAGAGAAGAATATGTGAATAAAAAAGAAAGAAAAAGATTTGTAGACATGGAGAAGTATAGAAGAAGGAAGAGAGTGGTATTGTTTTTTTTTTCTTTTTGTGTTACAGCTGCGACTTGTTGCTAGATTTTCAAATCTCATATTGATATCTTCACAAACAATATTGAAAATTGGATAATTAATATCAGTATGGGTTAGGTTATTAGTTATCTAAACAAATTTGTAGATTTAATGGAAGGATAAAAATTTCAGCTTTACTTGATGAAAATTCTATATTTCTCTTGCATTTTGTTGGGAAACAAACAAAATTCCCCCCCCCCCTTTTAATTTCCTTTTCTCGTAAGCCAAATAATTTATAAAAATTTTCTAGGTTTGCAATTGATTTTTGTATGCCATTTTAAATTTTTTTGGATTTTTGTACTTGAATGTTTTGGGAGCTAGTATTTTTGAAGAGGAGGAAGAACATGAGGAGAGAGAAGAGAGTTTTCTTCCTTTTAAGTTGCTAGGTGGAAATGGCTAGAAAGAGGGTGTTGATGTGTCATCTTTATATTGGTTGCTCTTAAATCCGTTTGCCAGCTAAACTTTCCATCCAAAATAAGGGGCTTTTTTTAGGTAAAAATGGGGTATTTTGTTAAAAAATTTTGAAAATAAGAGCTACAGTAAATATATTTCTGATTTTAGGGTGCTAAAAACTGGCAAGATAATGTACAGGTATTTGACTTTGTGCGGCCCATTAGGTTGACTAGCTAGAGTGATGAAAACTAGTTTGAAATGCAACTGGTTTCCATCAGAGGGATGTGATAAACCAGCAAGAATTACTGCCAGTATCTAGCTGGCTCCAAAACTTTGCATTTCGTGCCTGTAAAAAATTATGTCCTTTTCACTTTGTATAGTGCCCACTTTTTGTTGCATTTTAAGTTGTTTCTTTATGAAAATGATGGATGCACATTCGCGTGCGCAACACGCGCGCGCGCGCGCGCGCACACACACACACACACACACACACACACATATATATATATATATATATATATATATATATATTACCTTAATTTTTTTATATTTTTCAATAAAATTTATATAATACTTTAAACTAAATTTATATTATGTCATTCTCTTTAATTATATAGTAATATTTATATATAGTCTCCAATTAACTTTTATATATATATTTTTATCATATATTGGTGTACATATTTTACTTAATAGCATTTAATTACATTTTTTTATTTTAGAGTTTATATTATAACATTTAATATTATTCAAAATTTTATTTGACTTAAAATCAAATATATTAATTTACAATAAATATCAAATTTATTTTATAATATTAGCTACTAATTTATAGAATATGAATTTTGGCTAATAAATCATATATATTTTTTGTAATTTTTATATTAAATTACTTATTTGAAATTGAATTCAAATTTATCTAATTTTTTATATAATTTTATTTTATAAATTTTAATGGTTAACCAAAAAATATTAGTTAACCAAACTGAAAAACCGAAACTGATAGACTGGTTAACCGAATGTAACGAACTAGTTAATGGTTAGTGATTTTAAAAAACTAATATTAATGGGCTGATTAATTTTTTTATTCATAAAATGGTTAACCGATTCATACTTACCCTTAGGTTTATGACACCTCTATGACGAAAATAAGCTGCAATTTATGCTGGTTTTCAGCACTCTAGCTAGTCAACTTGATGGGCCTCTCACGAAATCAATTACCGACACACTACCCTACCTGTTTTTAACATTCTAAAATCGAAAACATATTTACTGTAACCCCTATTTTTGAAAATTTTTAACAAAAAACCTAATTTTCAAAAAAAACTCCTATTTATCATCTATTTTGATGACTTTAGGAGTGTAACCGACCAAAAAAATTTCGACGATATTTTCACCTTATTTTCAATAGTTTGAGAGAAAAAAAAACTCCTTATTCCTAGTTATTAATATGGATCAGTCAATACAATTTTTTTAAATTAAAATTTATTATTTTTATGGAACATTATGATACTGTTTTGATTTAATATAGTAAGCAACTTATTTGTGAAAAAATAAAATGAAATTTTAAATCTTATTTTTTTCATTAAAAAGTGTTGCTTTTTTCATCTTTTATTGTTGTATTTGTTATATGTTTGGTCCCAAATAATTGTGATATATTTTTTGAAACATATAATTGTGATTTGTGTTTTTATATATATTTTGCTATATAATTTATTAAGTTGCTCAACAACTTTTTTTAGCAAGTTCAAATTGATAAAGAAAGATTTGTCTTTATTTATAAGAAGCAGAGTTTACAGCTGATAATTCGATCAGATGACAGAGTCTGCAAGAAGGGATGCTCGGTCGGACCCGGACGTTAGCACTCCCAAGCTTAAGTTAATAGCTTTTAGAGAAAGAGTGTTTAAAAATAGAGTTTCAAGTATTCAATATCTGAAGTTATTGTATTTTAAGCTATTTATAGGAATTTTTTGGAATGGATACTTGAGTACCTTATAACGTGATAACTGACATTGGAGTAGGTATGCGGCGATTTGACAGAAAACAAGTAGAGAGTATAGGTATTGACTTGTGTCAATGGACTGACATGACTTGCTTTCCTATCAATCTGATCGGACATTACGCCTTCATGTCTTGTCTTCCAGCTCACGCTTTACCTTTTTGTTATTGAGCTTGGACCGTGTCAAACATTGTTGGGCCAACCTGACTGAATCTTAGAGATGTTTTTTCCGTAGTTATCACAAATAATAACGGGGTAATAATAAATATTAAAAACATAAAAACTAAAATAACATTGTTAATTATTGGGTAAAAATGTTAAATTTAGAGAACTAAAATTTTAAAATACATTAACTATATCATATAAAAATGATTTGTCTCGTGCAAAGTTCACGAAAAAAAACAGGGAAAAGTAAATAGTATAAATAAGAGAAAAGTACATTATACAAAGTTACAATCACGACCATCCTGTCCAGATTTTGTTTAAAAAAAAAAATTGGTACAACATGTATTAGCAACAATTTAAGGAAAAGGTTGAAAGAAAATTAAAGACAACCAATTCTTTTAGTTAATGAGGGGAAATTCGTACCCGTCTGATGAATCTGTTTAGGCAATAGGCATTCTAATTTCCGAGTGTAAGCCCATGAATGATATGTTCCTGCCCTCCATCTTCACGTTTTCCTAATTTGAGAAAATAGGGATGGCTACAAACCATGGGATTGACTTCAAGGCAGCAAAAAATGCACAATCACTTGGTTGTGACTACAGGATTTATGGACTCAATATGCCAATTCCGTTCGTCGCTTTGAGGATCTGCTGTTGATATATGTAAGATCATGCTATGGTGTTCATATAGAGTTCGCCTATGGCCAATACTGATGTAAGTTATGCCAGCTCCTTCAATCTGCTTGTACAGATGTGCCTTCAAAAGGAAAGCATAATGAGATTCTCTGCTCCAGTGCCAAGTTAATTAGATAATATACTAGTTATACTATCTTCAAAGAAATACAATAGACTTAAGACTATCTTTATAACTATCAAGATCTTGCATTCTCCATTATTGAACTACTCATTGTAGTGGTTGGCAAAATGTATAACAGGAGAAGGATTTGGAACCTGAAATTACCTCATTAGTTTCATCTAAAGCACTAGTAGATTCATCTAAGAGAACCAGCTTTGGCTTTGGAAGCAATAAGCGTGCAAAAGCAACGCGTTGCTGCTCGCCAAGAGAAAGAACACTGGACCACTCATAAATTGAATCCAGACTGCCAAAACGTGTTAATATATAGCCAAGTCGAACATTCTGTAAAACACGTATCAAATCATCTGCTGTGGGCTCACTGGGGTTTCCTCCCATGCATTTTGACTTCGGTTTCCCCATCAAGAATGACACTGAACCTGTAACAGGCATATTAGCTACTAGTGTAACAAGTTAAAGTCACATTGACTTTTAGTAATATTTGAGATAACTGCGAACAAGTAGATCAGTGCATAACAATGACAAAAGAAAGAAAAAAAAGAAGTATCAAGAACTACGAATGTGACATGATCTATAAGAATGATTTACTTGGTTAAATCTAATTATATGAAAATGTTAGAAATTGCATCATCAAGCTATGCATTGAACAAGACATTTAACCACATTAGAGCCACTAAATTTCTGACTGGCTGGCCAATATTCTCACAGAAGTTAGAAACCTTTCTACCAGTAGAACTCTCTTCAAAAAAAAAAAAAAGAAAAAAAAAAGAAGGCAAAAGTCACTCATTCAATGAACATCAAGTGCTTCGACTAATTTGTCTATAAAGCACACTCATTTCCTCTCCCTTATTGAAATCCATTTTCCAAGAACTGCCATCAAACTTGTTATACACTAAGAAAACAAGAAAATACTGAGCACTGATGGTCAATATCAACAGCAAGAATTCATCTCCAAGAGAATAAAAAATCCCATCATTCAAAGTAAAAGATAGCATGACCAGAGTGACCAATTACATAGTCAAAATCTACAAGGCATAACATTGAGCAGAATCTGCCAAGCTATAACTTGAAAAAGTGACAAGTGGATTACAACTTCAACAAATATTTGTTTTCACGTGCCCTTTTTCACTTGTTATTTTCCCCCTCCATCCTTTGAAAAAATTATTTTTTGGTATAACCATTGGGGATCCGAAACCCACCAGTCTGACTAATCGAAATTTGCACTGGACAGGCCCATAAAGGGGGCAAAGTGCTCTCTTCAATCTCTTCAGGTATTTAAAGTTGTTCCATTCCCAAACTCGAGACCTCGGGTTAAGGGAGAAGGGACCAAATTATTAATATACATTTTAGTTGTTCAATATTATCCCAAGATGGGAACAGTCATAAGGAAGAAATATTAGTCAGAAGAAAAGCACTTGAAATATGGGAAATGCATGTCTTCACCATAAGATAACACAACAAGAGGAAGAGCAAAGCACCAAAAAGTAGAAATGTAGGTGCATATGTTTGAGAATATAGACAAAATGTATCATGATGTAAGCATTCTGTTATTAGCAATTCTAGAATATGTAGATGGGAAGAACTAGGCGTAACTAATTCTGAGATATCAGCAAGGGGTGTTTTCAAGGGGTCTACTAGAGTATGCTTGCAAAAGAAAAACTCAGCAAGGGGTGTTTTCGACAGAAAATAATATCAAGGGGCCATGATAGGAGGTTGTGAAGGAAAAGACACTTCCAATAGCCAATATGAAGAGACCCTCTGAAGTTGTAAAAGTATGTTTGTGAATCCACACGATCATTAGACAATTTTCAAAAGAAGAGGGATGATTACTTATCTTTACTGAGCTTGAATCAGCGGACATTGTTGTGGAGATATTCAACTCATCCTCAACATAATCTAGTGGGAATTGGCTATAAATAAACCTTTTTCTCCAATATATACTGGGTAGATATAAACCATTCTCTTCCATTAATGCTTTGCTGATCACTTTTGGAATTCCAAATTAGAAAAAGACTACTTTTTCTTAATCCTTCCTAGTTAGAATTTTTTATTCCTTTTTAGAAAAGGACTAGTACTATCTTTGATTTTCTTATATAAATAACTTGTTCATTCTTAAAATATTAAGAAGAAAAAAAGAGCTACTGAAATTTTTATTCTCAAAAATTTTCATGGTATTAGAGCCATGTGTTCTTTTTAGTCTCTATTGGCCATGGTGTTTGGCTTTGATACCAATTGTTGAGATCCCCAACTGCGGATCTGAACACTTGGCAATTACTCAAGCTCGTTAAAGAGAGCTTTCACCTTTGAGCTCATTAGAGGAAGCAAGGACCTTGGAACTTGTTACAGATAGTTGCACATCTCTTTGTACTAGAAATGTTGACTTAGTTTTATTGATTAAATTTGCCTCTTTAAAGAGAGGTTACAAAATAGGAATATCTAAAAATACGAATTATATTCTAACTAGAAAACTATGGATTCATTCTAAGTAGGAAATTTTAGAATAGGAAAAAAAAATCACTAGTTAAGAATAAATTCTATTATAACTAAAATATTGTTGCTAAATGATATATATTACTAGAACTAAAATACTGCTTGAATAAACTCCAACCCTAGAACTGTAACACTAGGTCTAACCCTTCCACATAATTACTCTTTTCGTGTTCAGATTGCAACACCATATCACTCTCAGGTGCTTTTGTCTTTATATAGATGAATAAGCAAATACATATGGACACACAAAGAAAAAACTTTCAAATGGCTGATGCAATAAGAAAAGCAATTTGTATGCTAAATCCAAGCATTGTTCTTGCATTGTCATCAAACAGCTTATGTAATCACAAGGGCACATCATTAATTCAAGCAGTTACAAGGAGTTATATAATTGTGGGATTTCAGAGACACAATGATTGTGGAACTTCTAGACCAAAAATAACAGCTACCATGTATAATTATAATTTTGAAAACTTACCAGCTGGTTTACTATCATCTGTCATGGGAATGACATCATCAGCCCATGTAGGGTAAAGCAATTGCTGACGAAGAGTTCCCAAAACCATATATGGTCTTTGAGGAAGAAAAAATATGTCTCTAGAACTTCTATTAATTGGCTCCTCAAGTTCCTCTGCATCACCATTTGAATTATTGGCTTCACTTGTCGATTCTGCTGTAGTAGAAGACAGAGGATCATCCCCATCAATATAAAAATTTATTTTTCCTCTTCCAGTATTCCAAAGACCAGCCAGAGCTCTTAACAAAGAAGTTTTACCACAACCACTGGGCCCCATCACCTTTTAAAACATAAATAAAAAAATTTTCAATCACTCATGCACCATTTTAACTCAACACAATTAAAATATGAAGAATAGAAGATATTCTCAATTACAAGTGGACGGTGTTAACTCAATAAAATCAAAATATGAAATCACTAACCAGCAAATGATCTTTCTTGTTGATCACCAATGACAAGTTCCTAATTAATGTAGATTTACTTGTTGGGGTCTGTACAGTCAGATTATCTATATCCAGTAACTTTTGACAATTTCCAATTGTCATGGATCCATTAGACTCCAACACCAGTGAACTCATATAACAATATGAAAGAGATATATCTTCTGTTAAGTAAGAAACTTGCTTTAACTTGCTGCTATCCAAAAGGTCATCAAATTCACCTGCACATAGAAAGTGCCAGTTAACAATAATTATTCACAGCACAAATACACAATTATCTCCTTGTATTGTTTCTGTGTTTCAAGAAATGAAACATAAATCTGAAAATAAAATGTGAAAATGTGGTCAGCAATGAATTCCTGAAGGAAGGATAAAACAAGAGCGCGAATATTGAACAACAAGAAAGTTAACTTGTACCAAAAGAGACACAAAGGAAAAAAGCATTACACAAGCTCCTAGAAGAAAGAATAAATAAATTATTTGACTCCTAAAAAAAAAATGAAGCTAAAGAGAGACCTTAAATCACCTGCCAAATTTCTAGAACATCAGTTAAAATTGCACCCTGTTTCTCCCAAGAAAGCATTTACTAAAACCAGGAAGTTCACATGGAAAAACAGAATGACAAATGCATAGGTATCAATTTGTTATCTAATATCATTACTCTATGTCCCTATGCAAATTACCCTGTAAAGTACTTGATCAAACATCTCATTACCAAAATTCCCCATCACCCGACCCACCCACCCACAGAGAGAGAGAGAGAGAGAGAGAGAGAGAGAGAGAGATGATAAGTACAGTACCTAATCGATCAATGACAGCTGAAAATGCACTGATAGCTTGAAACCGGTAAACAATGAGAGAAAAATCTCCAAGGATATGATTAAATGCAGATACTGATTGATTAATTACACCAAACTCAATTTTTCCTGAGAAATACATAGGAGCAACAACTGCGGCGGGAAGAATTTGAATTAAGTACCGGTAGCCATTGGTGAAGAACTCTAGATTTCTTGAAGCTATCAGCAATTCCTGGAATTTAGTAAAATAAATGGCAGTCAGCATATTATATAAACTTAAATAGAATCTTAGAACAAATTTGCATAGGATAAAGACAATAAATTATCAGATAGGACAATGCCTTGCGCATGAAAACAAACAAAGATGTAAAAATGTCAGATAGGGCAAATGGAAAGCATGCTTTGGGTAGCCTTACTCTTTGAGTAGACATTTTGGTGGTTATAGTTTATGCAAGTATTTTGTGCTTTGCCAATTGAAATCATTGCTAAAACACATGTCAAAAAGAGCTTGTAGGAGGTTGCAGGGTGTAATTATTGGCAAAACCAGTTTTAAAGAGCTTTGGGAAGCTCTTAATGAGTGGTCTATCTAGCACCTTGTCAGGAAGCAAATGGGTTTGTTTTCGTCCCATAACTAGAGTTGGATTTTTGACATTAACCTTGCAAAAGGATGAAACAGTAGGAGACTGATTTCAAAGTGAAAATCACTGGGTTGCCTTTTTGTGAAAACATGAGACATATGTAAAGAATTAGGCTTACAATGTGCACTTGTTAATTTAAGATGTCCATTTTAGTTCATAATTGGTTGACTTCAATGCACTATTCTTACTGCTCTTCAAAAAATTATCTGAATAGCAGACTATAGGCCAGGAATTGTATTGTAGCATCTTCCTATTGCCTCAAGCTGCAGCCTATCAGCACAGATGGTTAATGCTCGTTTTAGGAATCTTAAGGTTAAAACAATTTATGTGATCAAACCAGTCATTACTAGGACAATGTATAAACATAGAGCACAATATAAACTACTCTAACAAGACCCTTTTCTAAATCAATATGCAACAGTTTAGTCCAATGATGAATCCCTAACTGCTAGCTCTCACTAGAAAATTGTACTTAATAAAGAATATAAAGCTATAAAGAATGCCTACTGTTAAATTTTTAAAAGCACTTCTAAACTGCTGTAGCAGAAGTTGCATTTCAATTTCTTCGCCACCATAGAAAGCAATTGATTCAGCATTTTCCCGAACACGTACAAGCGCATAGCGGAAATCTGCTTCTTTTTTCTCTTGTAAGAAGTTAAGATTCACCAAGCCCTTCAGATCATAGTGAATGCCTTAATTAATTCAAATTATTTTCCCTCTTTTACAACAATGGTTAATGATATAGAAATTACACAAGAAATAAGAATAAGAAAAATACCTTTCCAAGATATACACTAATTGCAGTGCCACCAATAGAATATAGAAGAAGCACACCAAATAGCGGAGGATAAATTCCATATAAAATGTTACTAAATGATATCAAGTCTACAGCAGCATTGAAAAGTATCAATGAGAAAGAAAGGGCTGTCCCTGTGAAGGAACTGAGATCATCAACAATCCGCTGATCTGGATTATCAATAATAGATTGTGACTGAATTTTGTAAAATGCACGATTATTCAAATAGCGTTCCATGTAGTATTTTGTCATCCAAGATCTCCATCGTAGAGCAAGGATTTCTCTAGCATAATCTCTTAGGACAAAGAACTACAAAATAATGACAAAAAAGGACAGGAAAAGCATTAAAAAGACATAAAATATTTCAAGACCCTGGTGGCAGAAACAGAAATATAAGAGATTATAGTACCAAAAGATGTCGTTTAACACAAGAAAAGACTAGCAGAGTAATACCTAAGCAAGTGCAAGAAGAAATATTTTGAGTGCTCACCGGGATTCCTCCAGCAAAGCCTCCAAGGTAGTAAAGTAGTTGCTTGGTGAACTGTTCTTGGTCCTTGTCTAGCATCAAGATTTTGAGTTATTGTTATTATAAACTAGGATGCTACAATACAGCACAGACAATATTAAATTTATTTAAAAAAGAAAATAGCAGTTAAATTGGAACTAACTAGCAAGAGCATTGTAGAAGTCGCGGCCGAGGAAATTGAAACCAACGCTGATGCCGGTGGTGGCCAAAGTAAGAGCAAAGACAGAAGCCAGCTGCAATCTCGCCTTCAATTTATCATCAGAGAACCAATACGGAGCAGCCACTTTCCAAAATCTTCTGAACAGAGTTTGCGTCTCCGGCGACTTTCTTTGGCCATCATCATTCTTATCCTAAGCAATATTAATTCTCCCATTTCAACAACTATATAGTTAACAACCAAAACCTGAAACTTTGATTTTAAAAAAAAAACTTCCACACCTTGTCCGGCGGCGATACAGGTGGCGGAGAGGATAAGGAAGAGCTAGTGGCAGCGGATTTGAATCGATTGCTTCTTCTCCGAGACATCATTAATGGATATTTGATGTTAAAGTTTCTTATACGAACATGACATTAATGATATTGAGGAGCATTTGAAGAGTAACCACCGGAGGCAGAAGAGAGAAGAAATTGAGTTTCTACTGCAAGTAACATCTTTTTCAAAAAAATATATATATACATATATACGAGAGATTGTTTATTAAAGAATATGAATGTGTATATTACTATATTTGTTCTTCTCTCGAAACAAAAAGAGGAAATGGCTTAACCGTATCTTCTTCTCTGTTTAGCTTCCTTCTATCTTTCTTTCTTCCCGGCTCTCGGCTCTGTTGCTATTCATGAATCTCTTGCGGTCCCTGTATTGCCACGGTTTTTCTTTTTTAATCAATGTTGTAAAACCGGAGCGGACCCAACGGTCTGATCGGAACCGGTTCCTGCTCCGATCCGAAAGCACTATAAACCCTTGAAACAAAAAATCACGAGTATGCTAAAGAATTAAAGTATTCTCAAATTAATTAATACATGGGTATCTAACTTGTACATAAAATCTAAATTCTCCTAAATTATTATTTTGGCAGAAAACTCAAAAAATTTAAAAGATGCAGTTTAAATAAAAAATACGATTGTATTGAATTAAAAGCAGAATTACCCTATTGAAAATTTGATTAAAGCTAAAAATCTGACGAAAACTAGAAAAATTAAGCCATGGACTGTGTTATTTTGTAGAGTTGTCCTCCTGTCTTCTTCCTCAGTTTTTGTTCAACATGGTCAATCTGCCAATGTCTCCTAACTGCCCATGTATTCGACGATCACGACCACTTTAATAACTCCTTAGTAGTCATTTCCTCCAAATGAAACTGATTGTGCCTATTAGTTATACTTAGGCCAATGATTAATTGAGCTCATTGAACATGTGGGCATTAGCCAATTAACCCAATAAAATATATGGGCCCCTAATTACAAAGACCAAATAAAACCAAGTTCGGTCCATTTAAAATCTGGTTAAACAAGGCCTGCCCTTCGTGTGTGCTGGTTTAAATAAACCTATCGCACGCGGATTTATCCGATACCACCATGAAACCAATAGTCCTTTTCACTTTCCAAGACTATGAGCTTTAGGAAAAAGAAGTAAAGTATGCATATATTTTAAAGAAAAGAAAATAAAACCCTACGTAAACCCTAAGAGACAAAACATTATCCTCAACTTGAAGAAATAAAAAATCAATAAGGTATCATAAATAGTAAGCGGTATACTTTGACTCTTATACTTTTATCATTTCAAGAGATATACATGGTTTAGAGATTGTTATAACATAAGTTACTAGAAGGTAGTTGAGTGATCAATAAAGTATTCACCATCCTAAGTTATAGTGGGAAACTTATCTCATTATTTTTATACTACCTTTATTCACAAAACTTTAGCCAAATTGAAAATGCAATAGTGGATGAGATTCACAAAGATATTTGGGAATAAAGATAAATAGTATTAGAATAAACATATTTAGGTTATAATGAGTTGACATTAATCCATACTCAAAACTTAAATGAGATAAGAATGGTAATTGATAGTTTCGAATTATACCTATGTTTTTAGGAATTTTTAAGTATATTTTGTAGTTTATTAGTGATAATTTATGTGTTTTTATGTTTAAAGTTTTTATGTTTTGAAAATGTAGTGTTTGAATGATAGTTTTTTATTTTTGCAGGTTTTAGAGCCAAAAAGAGGAAATCAGCCTGGCTGGACTAGTGTGATGGTTCAGTCAAGTTAGATGAGCTTATTTCCTTGAGTTCCAGTAGTTAAGGACTCAGCTAGGTCACCTCATGGTCCCATCGAGTCACATTGAAGAAAATGAGGAAGAATGGAAGAACCTAGCTGGGTCATTCTATGGTCCCACCAGGTCCATTTAGGTCTATTTAGCGGATTTCTTAAAATTAAGAAGCTTTTGATAGATTCAATTGATTGGGTGGTGGTTGGACTCTTGAAAAATTAGGCTTTTAAGTGTTTTTAAGTTAGACATCAAGAGTTAGACAAAGAGATCTGAACACAGGCTGAGTTTCATTATTTTTTCTACTTTAAATTCTTTAGCTTAGTTCTACTCTCTAAGGTTTTTCATGCTTGGTACTTTGTTGTTCCTTAATAGTAGAAGATTAAGTCAGAAGTTCTCTTATGAGTACAGTATTCAATTTTTCATTTTTTTTATTCGTTTTCGATCATGAACAGTAAGTAGTATCTTACTTTTGTTGAGGGAAACTTGAACCCTCGTTCTCTTATTATAATGACTCATAATTGAGCTTATTTTCAATATAAGTTTGTTATTTCTTAATTCTTGTGCTGAATTATATATTTGATCATAATTTAATTTATATTCAATGCATTGGATAGATGGTTGAATGTGAATTTAAGTTATGATCCTTAATATGTATGTTCTTATTCTTCTATAGTTATGTTAGTTTACTGCCGTGTTCTAAAAACCAAGGCAGGGATTTTATAATCATTAGACTATTGGATTTAAGAAATTGAATTAAGAATATATGAAAGTTTAGTATTTCAGAAGAAGATTTAACTATAGTTTAGGAGTCAAAAACCAAAAATCTAAGCTAGGTATTTGATTGTTCTTGACTAAGGGATCTAATACTCTAAAACGATATTATGCATATGATATTTGTGTTTCGAGCCAATTTCAGTAAGAGGCGAGGCAGATGGTTCTCTTAACAAAAGTGTTTAAGTCACTGATTTTTATCATTAATTCAATTTCATGTTGTTTTTAATTAATTTAGTTCAGTCTCAGCATTTTATTTATTTAATTGTTTAAATTAATTTAGTTCAATCAATCAATACCTTTTAAAACTTAGGAAATTCTTTCACACATTTTTGTTTCAAATTTTGAAATATACAATCTCTTGGGTACAATATTAAAGGATTTTAATCTTATTTTTCTACATTACTAGTCGATCTAGTACACTTTCTAGACACCGATCAAATTTTTGGCTCCGTTGCCGGAGATTGGCATTTATTTTAGATTTTATAGTGGATTTTGTGTGCTATTCTTTTTCTTATTCTTTATTCTTTTATTTTTTATTTAATTACTCTTTTATTCTTTTCAATTGTCAATAGTACATGATAAGAAATGACCTAATTATACCTATTGACCCTGAGATTGAAAGGACATTACATAGATAGAGATAACAACAAAGAGCAAACATGGACCTGTAGGATATTCCACATAATGATCCACCTCTCAATGACCAACCGAATGGGATGAGACTAAGGACGATTAGGGATTATGCTACTCTTAGGTGGAATGAGAAGCACAAGACCATCATGCTACCTCAAACCAATAATTTTAAACTGAAACCAGCTACGATTACAATGGTACAGAAGAATCAATTTTCGGGATTAGATATTGAGGATCGAGCTCAACACTTAGATATTTTTTTAGAAATTAGTGACACGGTACATTTTTAAGGAGTTTCCATGGATGCCATTTGACTGAAATTGTTCCCTTTCACTTTTATTGGTAAGGCTAGGGATTGGTTATAAATGTTACCTAGTCAATCTATTCGATCATGGGAGCAGATGCAAGAGAAATTTTTAGTAAGGTTCTTCTCACCTACCAAGATGGCAAATATCGAAAATAGTACATATAGCTTCTAGCAACTCTATAAGGAGCCCTTTCATGAGGCTTGGGAGAGGTTTAGAAGACTTCTTAAGAGCTGTCCCCACCATGAAATAACCATGCATCAATTAATGTCAACTTTTTATGCAGGTATTAACTAGACTACTAGATCTTTATTGGATGTAGCTTCAGGTGGGAGTTTTTTGAACAAGGTTCTAAATGAGGCATTTTTATTACTGGATGAGATGGCTATGAATGAAGCATAATGGGCTAGTATAAGAGCCACAACCAAGAGATGAGATGTACATAGTGTGGATGAATTAGCTATGCTTAGAGCTCAAATGGAAATCATTTAAAAAGAGTTGAGTGGACTTAAAGTGCAAAATGTAGCAGCCATTTCTTAAGAAAGTGAAAGTTTTGATAGAGGCAATATGGCAAGTGATTTGAAGGTGAATGAAGCTTATACTGAAGGAATTGGGGATGTTAATGTTATTCATGACTTTAAGAGGAATAACCCCTGTGACACATGCCGAAGCCATGCTCGATTCCAGGTTCGCTCTCAGAGACCCACTTTTAGGATTTCAGACAAAAAAAGGCTCACTATAACTCATAAATTGGCTACTTCACAATAAGAGGGGATCAAGCCTAAGTTATTGTTGGTAGTTAACCCATGAAGATGTCTACTAATGGGCTCAAAAGAGGTAGGTATCATGAATTCATCATCCAACAGAATATTGGAAAATGAATCTCGATCTCTTTAATACCCAAACAGAGATCGGTGTTCAGGACATCACTTTTATTGGGCACCTTGGTTATGTATTATTTTGTAATTGAGTTTTAAGTATTAATCCACTCTCCTCTCTCACACAATGCAAAGCAATAAAATTAAATAAACATTCCAATCAATCAATAAAAGCGGTAAACAAATAAACAAATTAAATTAACTACTTAAACTTATTACAAAAATAATTTGTCTAAAGAAAGAAATAGATTGAGCATCATACACAAATTGGGGCATTTATTTGGGTTGATAACATTGGTTTCCTTATGAATATTTTACAAAAATTCTCTTTTGCCCTTCATTTGGTTTTTTGGATGGAAAATTGGACATTGATCTACATTTTGAGGAAAAACTCAAGGTAATTAATAAAAATCATTTTAGGTGTCTTTTCCCTTTTAAATGTGCACAAAAAAAAAATCGTTTTTTACTAGCTATTACATTCCCAAAATGAATACATAAAAAATACATCAAATCCAACTAAATAAGCAAGATAATAATAAAACCAAATGATAAATAAAATAAATAAATGCGTATAAAAATCAAGTGGGCAGAAGAGGACAGTAAGTGATTGGGGTATGACTCCCAATACATGTGTAACACCCTAAATCCAATCTGATAACCAAGACAAATAAGAATGTCACTAATTAATCCATGACCTATATACAGGCAAATCAACATAAATTTTTCTTAAATCATCAAAGATTCCAAACTTCTACTCATTTTTTTTTCAAAAATTTCGGTAGATTCTCTCCTAAATATTGGCAACCTCCTGTAGATAAGAATACCAAAAACAACACCTAAAATCAACCATCAATTTCCACAGCTTCACTCAAACTTCAACATAAATTTCCCATCATCCTCAATACACATTTAGTCTAAGATTTCATCTGACAAATTAACATTAACTAACTTGAAAAGAACCCACATTACGCATGAAACTAAACTGACTATTCCTTAAACCTATAAGAAATTCTACCTTTGGTAGTGGGTCTGGTAGCCTGCATCGTTGATCGACGCTCCTTCCTCCGATCTCCCCTGCTTCTTTTGCCGATCCACTCTTCTTTTTTTTCCCTTTTGTTTTTCTTGATGGCCACAACTTGTTACCCAAAATATCTAGAGAACTTTTTTTATATTAGATATTTCTAGGGACTTCAAGAAAACTTTCCCCCAATATCTTTGTTCTCTTCTTTTATTATTATTATATACATTTATTTACTTTAATTCCTTATTTATTACTAAAATGTATTTTAATTTAAATTATAAAATCAAAAACTTAAAGGTAATATTCACTAATGTTATATCACATATTTAATAAATTGACCTTAGTAAATCGGTATCAAAAGTATTATTCCCTAACTATTACTCCCTTCCTACAAAAAATTTTGTCCTTAAAATTTATTTGGCTAAACATAACACGGGAGTACATCTCTCTCTTAATTTACAATTTCTAGCTAGAAAAAAAAATTCCTCTATCTTCCTTTGATACGCCTAAACAATGTGTCTTATACACATATTTATGTAACTTCTTGTTATTATACTCTTGACCAAATTTAATATTTAACAAGTTGGGGAGGAAAGGAAATTCTTATCTTCTAGACTATACTGAAGAAGCAATGGTCATCAACTAGGTTATTACATAAACTTCTGCCAACAACAGGATTAAACCCGTTCAAAGGAGTTTATTAGTTGCTCTAATCTATCAGCATTTAGCTATTACTCGTCCATAATGTCAATCAAATTCCTTATCTAATTGGTTTGCTCTCATCGGTATCTCAAAATATCCTTGTTTATTTCTAATTCTCGATTCGACACTCCATTCTACAAATGGTTCCCAACATATACGAAGCAGTTTCTACACTACCAATCTCAAAAGAAGGGAGAAAACCAATATCTCCAGGGAAATAGATCTTTTAGAAACTAAGAGATGGTAGGTATAGTATCAATTTGGAATGAATCACCAAGTAATTTATATCTATTGACTTTATTTATTTCAACTTCCTTTGTATGATTTCTACGTAACCCAAAAGCATTTCAGCCAATTCAATTGGCACAATTTTAGTTCTGCAGTCTACACCAAATACAATTTGTTACATTCATCAAAAACAAACTTATGGGTTCTAAGAGATGATTCTTCTTCACCGTTCTCGATAGTCTTACAAATCTTCTTAGTCAATTTAACATTTTTAGTGTGAGATTGCAATTAGTATAACTGTGTCCTTGTATCCCATGAAGATTACCATCACTTGTCAATGGCAATACTTTATGTATAGGTTGTGAGAATAGTGAGAGAATGGAAAACCTGCTCTGAGTAGGAAGATTATATATACACAACTCTTCTCCCTTGTTGTAGTACAAAATATTTAGAATCAACAAATTCTGACTCCATATCATATAAGGATCGAGATTTAATAGTCCAACTCTTTAGGAGAAAATGGTACATTGTTACGATCTCTGAATCATTAAGAACTTCAAATCCAATTGATGAATTCAGAAGATGTTGCATTTCATCATTTCCAGTCAACTACTTCCTCCCGATATATCGTGTTTCTGAAACTCCTCTTTTTGTGTTCAAGATAGTCCTTTGACAATTGGAAACAACTATAATAAGTCCTAGCAGCTTTCTTATGATTATTATCCTATATTCCTTTCATAAAAACAACCTTATATGGATCTCGATTTAACTATTAGTCATAAGTATTATCAGAATATCATGTTAATATTAATTATATTGTTGTATTAGAAAAACTCTAATCACAAAATTAACCAAAACATTAATAATGAACAATACTTCCTTGCCTACATTTATTCAAGCAAGTGAAATTTTATCCTTATATCATTCTTAATCGAAAATGGATTCATTTTTGAATTACATTTCCTCTTAAAATTTATTTTGGCATGTACACACACTATACTTCATTTACTTTCTTAATATTCACTTACCTTAGTCAATTCTAATTCATACTATTCTTTCATAATCGCAATATCTCTTTCCTTCTTCTATACACTTATTATATAACTTGCCAGTCTCTTTTTGTCTGTTCATTATATCTAATTCAATTCTACATCATTCCTCACTTTAGTGCACTTAGCCACCTATCAGTTTCCTTCAATTGGGGCCTATATACAAAAATTTACGCAATTATGGAAAATGAAATTATGCTAGTGCAATGTATACCAAATGTTGTATGAATTTATTATTATGCAGATGTGCTTTTTCATAAAATGGCAATGCAAGTTGCCCAATCCCCATGCAGAAATATTTAAATCACTATCCCAAATATCAAGGTCACTAACAGGCAACCAAAGTACCACAACTTCCATCTTAACTAAATTTTATTGCTCTATGCCTAGATAGGCCTAAATCGATGCTCTAATACCATTAATTGTAACACCCTATACCCGATCTGGTAAACAAATCGGATATAGATGTCACAAACCGGTCTTTGATCTATATATCACTAAATCAATGTAATTTATACTTAAATTATCTTCTAAATTCTTTACTCTAAATTTTACTAAAAATTTTGGCAGTACCTCCCTTAATTATTCGTAGCCTTCTGTAGTCAAAATACAGAGATAACACTTCTAAAATTAATCATTGAATTCCATAACCTTAATCAAACTCCTATAGAAAATTTTTCCATCATTCTCAATAACAATTAAGCTAATCTCTTGTCATTATATCACTATTTCAATACTCAAATATTTTATTCTCAACAATGGTACACAAAATATTATCATATGTTTAAGCTAATATCATAATATTGAATCTCAACTAGAACCTTATAAATTACACTATACAAACTTAACACTTGTGTACATGCCAAGACCTCAATCTACATAAATAACATAAATAATTTGCTATGCATCCTTGAATGTCCACAAACCTAGTTGCAGTAACCTGTGAAGGTTTCCTTCTTTTGCATTGAGAATACTGAATAGCAAATCAACTTACGCGCAGAAAAGAAAAACCACGCGCTAAGCTAAAACTTCAGTGGTGACTACCAATTTTACTTCACAACTAATGTTATATAAAACAATGTATTCAAAATTTCCATACATACTTGCCAAAATTGAAAGATAAATATCAAGTAATTATAAGATTTTGTTTGAATTTCACACTAAACAAACAAACTATTTATAACTATTTATACTTTATTTAACTTATAATCGGTAAGGCATAAGTATTATCTCAGTCCATATGGTATTTCATTATAATTCATATCAACATATATGCACGTATAATATACTACAATAGATACTTATATTCAATGAAAATATCATAACACATATTTATATATAATTATATACGTCAGGGTTACCATTCACATATATTGTTATCTTAACTAGCATTTCTTAATCTAGTTACATAGATTTATTAAAATTTACGGAATAAATTTTCTTAAGTTACCCTCACACATGTATACCTTTATATGTTTAATTATCATAACATTTAATACTCAACGAGATAAACAATTGATTTAAGGGTCCAGTCCTAATGTTAGATTAATACTTTATATAGTCCAAAAGTCTTAATATTTCACTAAGTTCCCGTTTGTAGTATTCACATATTTATTTCATTATATATATCATAAGGTATTTTTATAATTTACCTTAACATTATTACTATATTAATCACTTCTTAACGTTAAGAAGTTTGTACTTATATCTATACTCAAATTATCACTCGATTTGAGGCTTGTGATGCTTTATTAAATTAATTTGTCTCAATTTCCACTTTATTTCTCTTTTACTCATTTTTATAATATTTTAATGGTGTAAATATCCTTTTACTCATTCACTTAAATAGTTTACAATTTTGCCCCTAGTTATCAACAGTAGGACACCATGAACCGGATAAGCGGATAAGCAAATCCAGTCAATAAGAGTGTTCATACCACAGAGGGGGTATGCAACTACTCTTCGGAGTGTCCATACCACAGAGGGGGTATGCGATTACTCCTGGTATATCTATAGTGAGCCGGCTAACAGAACAGTCCATACTTTCAGAAGTGTGACAGAAAATATCCATACAGAGACAGAACACCGCGGAGTAAGTACCCCTATGGCTAGCCATAATATCCTAGAGTCCTGGTTACCCACTGACACTAAGGGCATTAAAATACTTTTATATCCTTATAGTTAATACAATTAATTATTCTTAGCACCGTATACCAATTTCATTATGCCATAGACCATTCCCTTATAAGCTTGATATTTAATAGTACTTCACATTTTCGCCTTTATCTCAATGAAAAATAATTAATCCCAACCTTTATGTGTATATGCATAGCATTATTCTACCTATGCATATGCATTCTATCTCATAAATATTTAACAATATTATATATAAATATAGATACAATACCTTTGTTTCACAATAACGTCATTTGCTATAAAAAGGGCACCTCAATGCTTACTTGAAATTTTCCAGATTGAATTATCATTAATACTCAATATACATATGTGCTAGTCATATATTTTGTCTAACCATTTAAGATTTACAGTTAACATAATTTATTAAAATAAGTTAAAATTCAATACCCATAATATACACATAACTCATATATCATGAGTGACAAAAGTTGCATACCTTATAATAATCATAGGTTGAATCATAACAATATTCAACCAAAAATATTTAAATATGCCTTCCTAACACAAACATAACAATTGTAAATGATTGTCTAAAATATTACGCATATAGTTCACAGCGAAGATATCAGATCTTATACACCCTCATCTGTATCTATGTACATACCTACTACAACTCATTTATCTGGTTACCTCAAGTTTTAATTCTAGTTGGGTTCCCTAATTTAGATACATAATTATTCATTACTTTAGAAATATGTCCCAAATTATACATGATATTATTTATACTTTTACTAAAGATCAGGTTGTGTATATCGCAAATTTTAGGAAAAGAATTAACCAAATACTTAAGTTCTTAAAGCCAAAATCGACAAAGCTAAAATCAATAAAATTCAGTTCCAGATACACAAATGCATTCCAAATGCTTCATTAAGTAGAAAATTTAACTCTTACGTCGATACAACCGACTTAGTTTCAATTACTCCCCCTTAATAACTTAAATCAAGTGTTATAAATTTTCATTTATAATTAACCATTTTAAGTAATTCACAACAACCAATTACTCAACTTTGCAACTATAAAGATTTATCACTAAAACTATAAAGCTAACACATATATTATATTATAACAAATTTAACATGTTTGTATGTTCAGTGTTATTTTGTTAAAATCACTAAGGTCTTCTAGTGCATATAATTTAATGACAAGAACATTTACCAAAATAAAACTTCAAATCATTCTTCATAAGTCAACACTCCAATTGTATAAATATCCATTTCTGAATCGACTAAATTATTTTAGTTGCATTGATAACAAACACGAAGAATTCTCATACTAAGTTTGACATTCAAACCATTCACCAAAATTCCTAATCATACATGCCATTATTACTAGTACAGAATTGACTGACTATTTAAGTTCATAAAGCCACTATCCATATTGTACAATGTTAAATTCAACATATTTAGAACCTCAATTCTGTTATATTCACATTGTTAATGAGCTTTTGATGAATCCTAGACATTTATGTCGTTTTAACATTTTCTTATTATCAACTATTTCCATCTAATTATAAACATAGGACAAACTAAAACAATAAATCCCACAATCAACCTTTTCAATTACCAATTTAGGTTGTATAATTAATAGTAAAAACAATTAATAAATTTTATCACCACCCATCTTATATCAAGAGTAAGAAATAATTCCAAACACCGAACATTTCATCTATGAAGAAAATAAAACAATCCTCAAATAAATAAATAAAATTTTGATTTAATTTCGAAGTAAATTTGGTAGTCACATACCTATTTTTTTTCGATTCCTGTAATTTTTTTCCATCATTCTGTCTGTACCTAAGCTCGCCGGACCGTCGCCGAAATTTCACCAGAGCTTCGCCGGTGATGACTTGTTGCCGCCACGATGGAGACCAAAACTTCAGAGGCTTATTTTCGATGATTACGCGCCCCATCTCCATCAGATTTGGCCGAAATTCCCTCAAGATAGCTAGCCACTTCTCTTCTCCGATCTCCACGTTGCCAGTGATAGGAAGGAAGCGGAGGATGGCGAAAAGGAACTCCTCGTTTTGGGGAACTCACCGACCTTATTCGTGTCTTCATCAGCCACCTCACTTCATCGGAGAAAAGGGAAGAAGCTACAGCGGAGGGAAAGAAGAATGGCAAACGAAAAGGGGCACTGCAACAGCGTTCGCAGGTAGACTGATGCTCCGCTAGTGGCCAGCGATAGGAATGAACGGCAGTGGGTCCAGTAGCCTACATCGTTGATCGGCGCTCCTTCCTCCGATCTCCCCTGCTTCTTTTGCCGATCCACTCTTTTTTTTTCCTTTTGTTTTTCTTAATGGCTACAACTTGTTACCCAAAATATCTAGAGAACTTTTTTTTATATTAGATATTTCTAGGGACTTCAAGAAAACTTTCCCCCAATATCTTTGTTCTCTTCTTTTATTATTATTATATACATTTATTTACTTTAATTCCTTATTTATTACTAAAAGATATTTTAATTTAAATTATAAAATCAAAAAACTTAAAGATAATATTCACTAATGTTATATCACATATTTAATAAATTGACCTTAGTAAATTGGTATCAAAAGTATTATTTCCTAACTATTAATCGACCCGAGTTTTGGGCGTTACACATATGACACTTAGCTAGCAGATAGATCAATAAAGAGATTCAAGGGGATTTTTAAGGATTTACTAGTGAAAGTTGGCAACTTTATCACTACAAAAAAATGAAATTTATCGACGGATTTTACCGAAGAAATTTAGTCTTTTACTGATGGAAAATGTCCTTACCGACAGTTTTTTTATTATTTTACCGATAGAATAAATCCATCCCTAAAACATGCGTAGGTATCAAAATACTGGCGGAAAGTTTCGTCAGTAATTTTACCGACGGATATTATCAATGGAATTGTTTAAAAAATTCTGTCGGTAATTTTACAAAAAAACCGTCAGCTGTTTTGTCGCGTTTACCGATGAAATATTCTGTTGGTAAATTGTCGGTAAAATTAATTAATAAATTATTGATTAATTCGTAATATAAACAGCGACGATTTTGTTCGTCGGTAAAATTGTCGACAAATATATTTAGTATAAATATTTAATGCAATTAAAATGACAGTGACGGATGTTTCCATCGGTAAGTTGTCGGTAACATTAATTTTTTTTGCTTGATTTTTTCATTATTTTTTATAAAAAAATAATATATTTCCTATTTGAAAATCTCAAATTAAACACAATAAACTAAATATAAAAAGTATAAAATTTAAATTAAAGATATATATTAATTGATAATTCTAATATATAACAAAAATAATGTACATCATATATAATTGTTGTGCAAATATATTTGTATAGTGCAGAATATTTTACAGTTGTCATCAAGGTTTACCTAAGATCAAACAGAGGAAAACAACATGAATATCAATCAATTCAGAGACCCAAAAACTACTTAATATTAAAAATACACATGCATCGCTGTAATTGAATAGTAAAAGCAAGAGACCAAATTGACAGAAGCTTCAGTTCACCTTTTCCAGCCATAAATCTGTTCCATCAATCAAGTCAAGGATCTCCTCTGGATCATACAAGTCTGATGAAAGTAAAAATATCTACAACCTTTCTCGCACAGGACTTTGAAAGATAGATTTTACACCAAGATCTGAAAAATTTTCCTTCTTTATCCCTCCATTGTCCGAGATACCTTCCATTTTAAAGGTTTCAATTGCAGACTTTGCAAGTGAGAGAGCATATAATGTGTGGAAACTGATTTCAGTAGACTCTTGATCTTCAATCAACCACTGAAGATACCTGTACAAAACAGAAACATAATGCAATACCTTTGAAATCGGAAAAGAAACTAAGGACAAATGGAGACAAGCAGAAAAATCATAAACAAAACTTTGTACGATGAGATTCCGCCATAAAAACACGATGGTGCACAATATGATTCATAATTTAAATTTGAAAAGTTGAACACAGATTATTTTAGAGAATAACTCAATTCTAATGCAACCATTCTTTTGGGGCAAAATATGGAGCTGATATTTGAAGATTTTTTAGAATAATCTAAAGTCTTGATAATAATCTACTTCCTACCATAAGCCCCTCAGGTCAGAATAGCACTTAGAAATTGCCATCTCACCTTTCTTTGTGCCATGGACTTTGTTCTGTATTCCAAGGATCTGAACATCATTCCTCATGCATGAGGAGGTGATTTTGGTTGCATTCCATATTTTTCTTTGCAATGTCAAACAATAAATATTATTTGCAAAGCTAAGGTAGAATAAAGTTAATGAGCCATGTCATAACAAGTGAGTTTTCTGAATATGTTGGCTAGAGGTGGAATCAGGTGAATTTGGTTGTTTTTTATTCCCTGTAACTTCTATTTTTGATAAACAATAAACAAACTCTTGATCAAGCTAGATATTTATCATTACCATCAAGTTTCACAGAACTTATTTGAAAATAGAGATTATCATTAAGTGGGTTTCTTTTCTCTACTGCTTTGGTATCTATCATAGTAGCAAAAAAGTGCTAGGACAATAAATCAAAATAAAAAGTCACAATTTGATATGGGAGCAAAACCTTAAGGACGAGGGCCTAAAACCCAAGTCCAAAAATGGCCTAAAACCTGCTAGTCAATGTCAAAAGGGATTGGCACAATGGTCGGAAGAAAGATGGACCGTAAATGGCGACTGGAAGACCTTCACATGCTTAAACATGCCAGCACGTGAACGATAGAGCAAAATCTTCTACCGGTGCTTGTGATCACTTGTGGTAGCATTCGGTAGCCAAACTCCGAGGACAGGCCGATCTATTGATGTGCTTTCTTTGTACAAAAGTGACAATAAAGAGAGCAAAACTCATGTCTGTTCAAGAACTATTTACTGTACCAGAACAATCAAATCTAGCTCTAGAAAGACAAAACTCTAGCTCCAGCAATGGCAAGGAGAAGGTGGTATTACTTGACCTCTAGACAATTTCTTAAAACAGGTAAAATAATCTAGTTTTGGGAGAGAGAAAACTCGACCTCTAGAAAGAGGATGGATTCTAATATCATAAAGATTTTTTAGAATATAAATTTTATTTATTATCTTCCTTTAATAAATTAAAAATGTACAAGCTATTTATAGATGAAAAACAAAAGAAGTCATAAAACTATCTTTATAAGGAAAGATAAATTCTAACTAGAAAAGCTAAAAGATAGTCCTATTCTAAGTAGGAAATCCAACAGTTATTAACAGCTATCATAATTCATTAAGATGCATCCGAAAATACCAATAGATAAAAGTCCGAAAAATATATGCAAGACCTAAAACTAGGGGTGTTCAAAACCCGCACCGACCCGAACAACCCGACCCGAACAAGGAATTCGGGTAGGGTTATTAGGGTCGGGTAGGGTTGGGGAATTGGGGATTGTTCGGGTTTCGGGTTAAACCCTCATTAACCCGAACAACCCGAAAAAGAGTTTTTTTTATCCCAAAACGGTGCGTTTTGGTAAATGGGGCAAGTTCGGGTCGGGGCAACCCGACCCGAACCGACCCGAATTTCATTTTAAATTATTTTAAATAAAATAAAAAATAATTTTAAAAATAAAAAAATAAATTCGGGTTGTTCGGGCGGGGCCCGAAATTTATGCGGGTTGTTCGGGCGGGGCCCGAAATATTAGTAGGGTAGGGTAGGGTTGGAATATTATGGATAATTCGGGTTTCGGGTTGTTCGGGTCGGGTTCACCCGAACCCGCCCGATGAACACCCCTACCTAAAACATGATGATAAATTGTCAAATTCGTGTGGAAAAACCTTTGTAGGATTTCAACCTTTTTAGGATCAATGGCAGCAATCACTTCATCTGCAACAAAAGATAATAGAAAATTTGGATTAAAACCATAGAAACAGAGGTAGCAGAAAATATGAACAAGAGCATTAAGCTTATTAGCTTCCATTTCTAGCCATAAAATAGGCACTGATCAATGTATAAAATGGATCATAAAACACGACAGATGTAAATCTGATAAAAAAGGTGCATAATTTAACAAATAAAAAATAAATTGAATTGAATTTTAACTAATATATTTTTTATTTGTTAAATATTATATAAAAAAATTACTTCTATAATTCATGGTAATTACTTCTATAAATTGATTGTGAAAATTGCTTCGTCTACATGGTAATACGTTATTTGCTCTTCTTTGCTGACATGGCAATCAATTATTACTTCTATAATTCATGACTAAATATATCAATCTTAGTCTAAATTTATATCTTTAATTTATTTTGTTAAATTACATCGATCAACTATTCTTGATTTTCCATGATATTTCATACGTTAAAATTCAACTAACAATTATTTATTTATAATTATAGGCAATCAAACTTAACTAAGAAAAAAAATTCAAAAGATATATATGCTCTATTGAATAAAACAACTGAAGAATTCAGCTTAAAAAGTAAATAATAAAGAATACACACCATTTGTTTATCGTCTTCTACCAAAACTAATATAGTTTTAGTTTTGAGTCAACACATGTGAAAAGAAACTGGAAACTTAGATTGAAGGTCTGAAGAAGTCAAAATTAAATAATGAATACCATCCAAAAAGTTAGGCACCAGTTAGGCTGTAAATGATTAGCAAACTATATACAGAAATCACAAAATCATAATTAGAGATGTTAATGTTTGACCCTACTGAAAAATCCATTCGAAATTGTTCCGAGACCAATACATAAAACTTAAAATTAAACAAGGATCAATCCAAACTCGACCAACTATTAAGAAATTCAATCCCGAATAACTTGACACAATAATTTTCCTACAGGATCAAGTAGGGAAATTTCTAGTATGCAACCTAAAATAAAATTTGGATGTTACTAGTTTAAGCTGTCATTTTGCCATTTCTTTTTTGTTTTTCCTAGAAATTTCGAAGTGTCCCATTTTGACCATGATGTTTTTTTTTTTTTGGAAAAATGAGATTATTTAAGGCCCATTTTTGCTATATCATATAAGATAATAAGAACCCAGCTTATGATACAAATTCTAAGAACTAAACATGATTACAACCAAAATGCTTTTTCTTCTCTTTCATTTTCTCTTACTCTCTTGTTTTCCATTGAAGATCACCTCATCACCAAGAACACAAGCAGAAGCTCTTATTCAATGGAGAAACAGCTTAAGTTTTTCACCATCTTCTCTCAATTCATGGTCCATCACCAGCCTCAACAATCTCTGCAACTGAACTACCATTTGCTGCTGCAACAACGGAATGATCTCCAAAATTAAACTTTCCAATCTAAACATAACTGGAGAACTTACAGAATTTGACATCTCTGAATTTGCAAACATCACCAGCCTTGACATTCAAAATAACAGCATAGGTGGATCGATTCCATCAACCATTAGCAGCCTATCCAAGCTTGCTTACTTGGACTTTAGTGTCAACTATTTCGAAGGCACAATACCAGTTGAGCTGGGCCGATTAACCGAGCTTCAATATCTCAATCTTTTTAACAATGCTCTCAATGGCACCATTCCTTATCAGCTTAGTAATCTTCAAAAGGTACGGTTCTTGGAGCTTGGAGCAAACTTCTTGGAAACTCCTGGCTGGTCTAAGTTTTCAGGCATACCCAAGAAAAAAGGTGCATAATTTAACAAATAAAAAATATAATAGTTAAAATTCAAATTGTCAAAACTTTAAACAGATTGTATGGCAGCAATTGTACAAAGACAAACAATATAGGATATTAAATAACTAAAATCCTTGAAATGGGATAGGCACCAAACAGAGGGGCATACAGTTCAAAAAATTCAAAAAAATAAATATAGAAAACAAAATCTGGGATCACAATAATTCCCTCTAGTCCGAGGCCAACCTGGGGAAAGCTGATTTGATCTTTTTATGGAAGTCAAAACTTCAACTGCAAGTACTGGGTTCACATCTGCAATCTAGGAAAAATCACCAAAATAAAATTAGCCATTGGCTTCTGAAACAAATTCTGAAAAAAACAAAAATTAAGTTCAAATACTATATAATACATACCCATCCAAGATGCTGCAAAACTAAATCCTGATCAGACAACTCCCCCAGAATTTTTTATGCCTCAATTGCAGCAACTTCTCTACCATACACAGAATTTGTAGTGCCTTCCTACAATTCAGTCTCCACAATTGGCTCTTCCCATAGACCAGAAGAATAATTTCTCGCCATAATGAGCCATATGGTAAGGGCCTTTGAGCTTATTCCTTTACTTGCATATAAAAAGGCAAGCATCCACAAATGCCCAGATTCTTCTAATAGGGTTTCCAACTCCTCCTGCACCGCCCATGAAAGTTGTACGGTCATCCTTCAAGCAAGCCCCTAACAACAGCCTCTCTGTTTTGCAATGCACTGGAATACTAAGATTCCATAGTCTACCATTGACATGGTCCTATAAACTAACTAGACATTGACATATAACTCTATGACCCAAAAGAAATCAGAAAGCAGAGAATGAATCCGAAAAGAAATACTTACCAGTAAAGATGAGAGACAGGCGCCAGTGAGGGAGGGACATGAACGGCGGACGGCATGATCCCAGCAGCTGATTGGAAGCGGGGGTAGATTGAAAGAGAAAAGGGTGCGGCGGCTTTTTGGGTAAACGAAAGAGAGAACTAAAATAGGGTTTGGATTTTCTTTATATATATATATATATATTATTTTTTAAATTTTTTTTTAAAAAAAATATATATATATATATATATATATATAATATTTTTATCACTTTTTAATTTTAATTAGAATTTAAAAAAATTAAAAAATAAAATTATTTTTATCAATAATTATAATTTTTTTATAAAATCGATGTATTATAATTATTTCTTTGATTATTGTAAAAAATAAAAAATTATCATTTAAGGTGGAATAGTATTTAATAATAGTAGATTCAACATTTACGCTATGTTGGTAGTAGTAACGTATCACTATTAATCTCCTTGCACGTCCTTATCCTACAAAATAATTACTGCAACAATAAGCATGATATGCTACAATATGTTCAAACTGTGGACCGTCGATTTTTTCAAACTGTTGACCGAAATCAAAAATTTCAAATTTTATAAATTTTAATCATTTATTCCGGTCCAATTAACCTAAAAAATAGGTTCGATTTTAGATCGATTTTTTGAATTTTTTTACTCAGCCCTAAAAACGATATGTTTGAGCCAAACTATTTTTCCCTAATAAAAAGAACATATAATATTATATATGTATGTAACTAAGTCTACTAAGTCAATTCATTATAATTATAAATTTATGAATAAGTACGAGTAATAAGTTGAACTGCAAATTTTATTGTCAAGCTTTAATTAGTACAACAATTAATCTTTACACCATTAATTAACTCACAAAGCCAACCTATGCTATATCTTGAGGGCATTTTGGTCTCCCTCCTCTTCCCCCTTTCTTTCGGCATATATATATATATATATATATATATATATATATATATATATATATATATATATATATATATATATATATATATATATATATATATATATATATATATATGATCTTAAGTAATTTTTCCATTTGGCGCTTTAAAATTTTTGCTTAGCTACATGACTCTCCTTCAAATTTTTTTACTCCGTCCGTCTGTCGTTAAGCTTGACAATAAACCTACCTAGATTTTATGTCGACAATAACTCAATGTTGTAAACTATTTTATTAAAAAATTAAATTTTAATAACAAAAGAAATACCAACGGATTTACCGATAGAAAATCCTCTCACAAATAATATAGACTAATGTCTACAATAATAATGTATTTATAAATAAAAGCAATATTTTATTAAAAATAAAAAAATTAAATTTTAATCATTTATTTTGTATTATTAAAACAAATAGCGACGGATTACCAACGACACTATCCGTTGCTAAATGTCGCCAAAATATTTTTATTAATAATTATAATTTTTTTATAAAATCGATGTATTATAATTATTTCTTTGATTATTGTAAAAAATAAAAAATTATCATTTAAGATGGAATAGTATTTAATAATAGTAGATTCAACATTTACGCTCTGCTGGTAGTAGTAACGTATCACAATTAATCTCCTTGCATGTCCTTATCCTACAAAATAATTATTGCAACAATAAGCATGATATGCTATAATATGTTCAAACTGTTGACCGAAATCAAAAATTTCAAATTTTATAAATTTTAATCATTTATTCCGGTTCGGTTAACCTAAAAAATATGTTCGATTTCAGATCGATTTTTCGAATTTTTTTACTCAGCCCTAAAAACGATATGTTTGAGCCAAACTATTTTTCCCTAATAAAAAGAACATCTAATATTATATATGTATGTAACTAAGTCTACTAAGTCAATTCATCATAATTATAAATTTATGAATAAGTATGAGTAATAAGTTAAACAACAAATTTTATTGTCAAGCTTTAATTAGTACAAAAATTAATCTTTGCACCATTAATTAACTCACAAAGCCAACCTATGCTATATCTTGAGGGCGTTTTGGTCCCCCTCCTCTTCCCCCTTTCTTTCGGCATATATATATATATATATATATATAATCTTAAGTAATTTTTTCATTTGGCGTTTTAAAATTTTTGTTTAGCTACATGACTCTCCTTCAAATTTTTTTACTCCGCCCGTTTGTTGTTAAGCTTGACAATAAACCCACCTAGATTTTATGTCGACAATGACTCAATGTTGTAAACTATTTTATTAAAAAATTAAATTTTAATAACAAAAGAAATACCAACGGATTTACCGATAGAAAATCCTCTCACAAATAATATAGACTAATGTCTACTATAATAATGTATTTATAAATAAAAGAAATATTTTATTAAAAATAAAAAAAATAAATTTTAATTATTTATTTTGTATTATTAAAACAAATAGCGACGGATTACCAACGATACTATCTGTTGCTAAATGTCGCCAAAATATGTCGAGTTTTTTACTGACGAATTAGGACTTTCGTCACTAATCTGTCGGTAAAAAATTTAAAATAAAAACATACATTATATTCGTCGCTAAAGAATGATGCCAAGACTTCCCGCCAATTTTACCGACCGTTTTTATCTTCCATTGCTAAAAATTTCGCCATTATGCAAGATTTTTACTTTTACCAACGCATTTTTGGTTCCGTAGCTATTTCGTCAGTAATATACCATTATTAGCGATGAAATTTTTAGCCATCAGTAAATTTCGTCGGTAAAATCAATTTTTTTTGTTGTGTATCTTTCCTATGGATTTTGAAGTTATAGAGATGGAAGAAGATAAAAAGGTGCCTCTTATAGTAAGATGACCATTCCTAAACACAACTAGAGCTTTAATTAATGTACATGGCCAAACTATTACTCTTCGGTTCAATGAAGAAGAAATGGTGTTCAATGTGAATAGAGTGATAAAGAATCATTCTTATGATTTTGAAAAAGTTATGTATTTCGTAGATGCTATTAATAAGTGTGTTGAGGAGATACAAGAGGAGTTGCTCCTTAATGATCCGTTAAAGAGCTATCTAATGCACTCTAATCTGGACAAAGTGTTGAGTAAAGAGGAAAGTGAGCTGAAGAAAGAGCTGGAAAAGGACTATAATAAAAATGAATCTAAGGATCCAACACTGGAACTTTTAGAAAATGAGAAGAAATCTGACTTAAAACCTTTACCATCTCATTTAAAGTATGGATTTTTAAATGGTGATTATTTCTTCTCATTTGTCACGTCTCAAAGAGGAGATGTTGATCTTAGTGCTTAAAAAGCATATTAAAGCCATTGGATGAGATATAAAGGATTTAAAGGGAATCAACCCCAACTTTTATACTCATCACATTCTTATGGAAAATGATTACAAACATGTGGCACAACCTCAAAGGAGGCTTAACCCAGCTATTCAAGAAGTCATGAAGATGAAGGTGATCAAACTCTTGGATGCAGGTATAATCCATCCAATTTTTTTTTAGTAAATGGGTAAGTCAAGTTCAATGTGTACCAAAGAAAGGGGAGATGATAGTAATAACCAATGAACTTAATGAATTAATTCCAACTCGTACAATTATAGGTTGAAGAGTGTGTATAGACTATAAAGGCTAAATAATGCCATTAGAAAAGACCATTTTCCTTTACCCTTAATCAATCAAATGTTAGAAAGATTTGTAGGAAATAAATTCTATTGCTTCTAGATGGGTACTTTGGGTATATGCAATTTCCCATTGCACTCGAGGACCAAGATAAGACTACTTTCAACTACCCTTATGGAACTTTTACCTATAGATGCATGCCTTTTGGGCTATGCAATGCACCAGCTACTTTTTAGCGATGCATGATGACCATCTTTCATGATTTTATAGAAAAATTCATGGAAATGTTTATGAATAATTTCACAATCTATGGGAGGAAGTTTGAAAGTTCTCTAACCAATCTTGATAAGGTTTTAGAAAGGTGTGAGGCCACCAACTTAGTACTTAATTGGAAAAAATGCCATTTTGTGGTATGAGAGGGGTATAGAGGTTGACAAGGCTAAGGTAAAGGTCATTGAAAAACTACTCCTTTTGACCACTGTTAAGGGCATTAAAAGTTTCTTATGATATGTAGGGTTTTACTATCATTTCATCAAGGATTTTTCTAAAATAGGTAAGCCTCTTTCTAATCTTTTGATAAATGATGTTGCATTTAATTTTTCTGATAAGTGTTTTTAAGCTTTTAATACTTTAAAATAGAAGTTAATCTTCCCATCATTACTTCGCCAAGTTAGGAGTTACCCTTTGAGATTATGTGTGGTGCCAGCGATTTTGCTGTTGGAGCTATGTTGGGGCAGAGAAAAGATGAGTTTTTTCACACCATCTATTCTACAAGTCACACCCTCATCAGAGCTCAAGTGAATTACACAACTATAGAGAAAGAACTTTTAGCAATTGTGTTTACCTTTGAGAAGTTTTAAGATTACTTTTTTGAAGCCAAAGTGATAGTGTGGTCAGATCATGCTGCTTTAAGATATCTCTTTGCTAAAAAAGATTTTAAACCTAGATTGATTCGATAAGTGTTGTTATTGTAAGAGTTTGATGTGGAAATCAATGACAAGAAGGGAGATAAGAACTTTATAGTCGATCATTTATCAAGATTAGATTATAAACATATTGAAAAGAGGGAAATTCTTTACTTGTTCCTTGATGAGCAAATTTGTGCCATATTTTCTGTTGTTATATCTATCCTTTGGTATGTTGATATAGCTAATTATTTTATAGATGGTTATCTTCCTAAGGAGTATACATGGCAGCAAAAAAAAAAGCTAAAATCGAATGTGAGGCACTATTTATGGGATGATTCGTACTTATTTTAATTATGTCTAGATCAGGTGGTGCGAAGATGCATTCCCAAGGAGGAACAAATTGATATCATGAAATCATGTCACGGAGGAGAGGTCAGAGGTTATCATGGACTGAATCGTATGGTAGCAAAAATATTACAGTCAGGTTTCTTCTGGCCTTCGCTATTTAACGATGTTAAATATTTTATTTCTTCTTGTGATAGGTGCCAACGTGTTGGTAATATCTCTAAGCATGATGAGATGCCAATGGACAATATTTTAGAGATAGAAATTTTTTATATTTGGGGGATTAATTTTATAGGACCATTTATGGGCTCTTTTAGATATGAGTATATTCTAGTAGCTATTGACTATGTTAGCAAATGGGTAGAGGCCATAACTACTAGGACTTGTGATGCTCGAGTGGTCCTTGAATTCCTTAAAAGGAATATTCTTACTCGATTTGGGGCACCAAAGGCTATTATTAGCGATGATATTTAGAATTTTGTGAACCATCAGTTTAAAACCTTACTTAAAAAATATGGTGTCAAGCATAAGATCACAACCCTATACCATCCCTAAGCCAACGGGTAAGTAAATTGTCTAATAGAAAATTGAAATCAATCTTGAAAAAGACTGTCAATAATACTAGGAAAGATTGGTTTTAAAAGTTATAGGAGGCTTTATGGGCCTATAGAACTACATTTAAGACCTTATTGGCATGTCCCAGTTTAGACTTGTTTTTGGAAAGGCATGCCATTTACCAATCAAACTTAAATATAAGGCATATTGGGCAATCAAGTCTCTTAACTTTGATTTTAGAAGTGTAGGTGAGAAAAGACTTTTGCAGCTCAATAAACTTGATGAATTTCGACTTTGATCATATGAAAATGCTGCTAAATATAAGGAAAAGATAAAGCATTGGCATGATAAGAAGTTGGTTCAGAAGGATTTTGTTTCAAGAATGTTGGTATTGCTATATTACAGTAGGCTACGGTTATTCCCAAGAAAATTGAAGTCAAGGTGGATTGAACCATATGAAATTATTGCCAGTAATGAATTTGGAGTGGTCACTATGAAAAGCCTAAAGGATGCTTGTGAGTACAAGGTGAATGAGCACCATTTAAAGCCTTATAATGCGTCCCAGGTAGAGGTTGCTAAGGCAACCTTAATTCTTCTTGACAAGTAAAGCCATCTCGAAAGTCTAGTTAAAGACTTTATAAATTTAAAACTACATTCTCTAACCTTTCTCTACTTTAAATTTCGTAAACTATTTTAGGTTGTTAATATTTTGTGTTATTTTATTCATTTTGTGTGTTTCTTGTAATACATGAACCTAGAGTGTTGTTTTACCAAATGGTTACCTGAAATTTGGAAATTTGAGTTGTAAATTTAAGGTGTTATTCTTCTCCATGTTCACAGTGGTTTTTATAGGCAATTTGTGAGTTAAATGTTTAAGGTGTTGACTTAGACGGTGTAATGACCAATATTTGAATAAAATGAGGTACTTCTAATGATTTTGTGCTTCATTATGGTATTGAAATTAGAATGTACTCCTGGACTATTTGAAGGGTTCATTTGGTGTAAGGGGTGTATATTGATGAGCAAGAACAATTTAGTTGAATTAAGTTGTGAATTTTAGTGCAAAGAGATGTTAAACATTTGCTGTGTGAAAATAAACCCGGTTGGGCCATTTTACAGTCCCACCAGGTTCCTTGCTTCAATTTGGGGCAAAATGTAAGGACCCAGCTGGGTCACTTGGTGGTCCTATCGGGTCCCTTATTGTGGAATGGTACAGAAGCTAAGAACCCGACTAGGCCATTGTTGGTCCTATTGGGTTCTTTAGGTGAAAATGAGGCAAACTATATTGGTTCGGTCGAGTCTTAATGTGGTCCTACAAGGGTTTTAAATACTTATGTGTTTTTGAATTTTCGTTACTTCACTCTTTGGTCTCAACTTTCATCTTTTATTCTTCCCTTTACTCTCTCTCTTTCACTCCTCTTCAATTGGTATTCAATCTAAGTAAGTTTATTCCCCTTCTTCTCATTTTATTTGTGCTTCATGTTCATTGATTTTGTTATTTTGTATTATGGGGTTTATTCTTGTTGGGTTTTACTTATTATACGATTTGTCTAAGGTTATTTATACTTGTGATTATGTGTGAAATCAATGCTATTTCGTGTTGGGTTTGACTTTAGGCATGAGAATGTTATGGATTTATTTTGATTTAGCTTTTATTTCTCTATGCTCGTAAGGTGTTTGATGGAATGCCTAAGTGAGCATTTTAAGTTGTTTTGCCCTAATTCTCTACACCTATCTAGCACAAATTAGCTTTAGACCCTAGGAATCACTCATCCACAATCTTTAAGACATGTTTGTATAAAGTTCTTGTGTGAATTCTCATGTTTGGTAATCTTTCATTTGGTGCTTTGATGAGTTTTGGCTCTCATTTTAGGATAATTTTGCACTTTTTGATCACTCCATGCAATTTTGATCTTATTGTTTGATTGGATTGCCTATATGATTGGCCAACTCACAGGATGTTTCATATGCCTTATTCACATTTATTGGTGATTAATATTGTCTTTGAGCCCAATTGTCACTGCTTGTTCATTTTGATCTTATGTATGTTATGAATTTGTCATGTTTGTACTCAAGGTGCCTTATAAAATTACTCTGAGATTTATTTGCACCTATATTACTTGTCATGTCATGGGCACATGTGTTATGCTTTAACCATTTAAATTGGAATTTCTATTAGCATTTATTAGTTGTCATTGGTTTGTGCAATGGCTCTAAAGTGCACTCACATTGAAGCTAGCTTTAATTCATTGGGGACTCACATGCCCAACTACTTTTATTCCAGCTATGCGAAAACCTATGAATATTTTGCTAGGGCAGAATATGTGAAGCCTGCTTACTCAAATGACTTCTTCCAATCTAAGGTGGATGGAAATATGGAGGAGGAAGTCAATTAATTGATTGTGAATATTGGATGGATGAGTTTGTCAAGAAGAAAGAGGAGGTGTATCCCAAAATCACTAGGGATTTTATGACCACATTTGGCTGCACCTTTCAAAATGAAAATGATACTGATGGCATTATGAGTTTCCAATTGGGCCGAAAAAAGCATAAGATCAGTTTTAAGGAATTCACCGAGGACTTTGGTTTTCCATTTGACAGCGTTAGAGATTTGCCTGACTACACACCAAAGTAAAACTAGGTGGTCATTCGTGATGATATCAAACCTACTACCTATGTGGCTAAGAAGACAAAGGCCTACCACTTAAAGAATCATGCTTTTTGCATTCTTAATAGGTTTTTAGTCTTGGCATTCATTGGGCACACCAAAGGTCATGGGGGTGTGAATTCGATAGAAGTTTTAATACTATGATGCATGGTAGAGGTAATTAAATTGAATGGAGAGTTTTATCTATAGAGGAAGATTGAGGAGCTCCAGCAAAAACTTAGTTTTATGAAGAAAATGGCTTTAGGTGGGATGGTGACAATTCTTACTCGGGCAGTTAATCATACTGATATGGGACCTTCACTTGGTCAAATTGTGTACATGGACTATTAATTGTTTAAGAATATAAAGATCATATCTAACACTCCTGGAAGACATTGGACCACTCATGTTGAGTATATTTATGAATTGATTAAGGGTCGCACGCGATTACTAGGAGATGCACTTGAGGACAATTCCAAAGAGGATGAGGAAGTTGACCTGGAGGGAGAGGCCGCTACTCTGGAGCCTGATGCTCACCCCACCCCTCAAACGACATATTTCATAAATGGGGTTCAAGCTCGATTGGATATTTAGGCAGGACAAATTGATAAGCTGTAGAGCAGTATTGAGGCTATCTATCCCAATCTAGAGTATTTTATCCACCACTTCTGAGAGCATTTTCTATTGCCACCACTACTACCAGATTCATCTTCACCACCATAGTGAACCATGATTTTTGCTATCTTGCTGGGGACAACAACATTTTTGGAGAGGCGTAGAGCTCAATTTTTCTCACGAATTTAGGAAGTTTTTGAACAATCTTATAACCCCTCTACTTATGAATTATTTTTGTTGTTTTTACGTTTTTACTTATGTTGTCTTATTTTCATTTTAGTTATTTTATTTTTATGGCTTGATTTTAGTACTTAACTTTAGTTAATTTTGTATTCTTGTTTTAAGTTGTTATTCTCTTATTTTTTTTATGTTATCTTTATTTTGGCTTCTCATTTTATTTATTTAGTTAGTCTATAGTTATATGTTGATTGCGTAGGTTCAGTTCGGCTATCTTGTATCTTATAGTTAGTTTAGTTTGCCCTTTTGTTTTTAAATTTGAATTTTTTTTAACTTTAACTTATAATTTTGTGATGTTCAGGATCTTGATTAGTATTTGGACAGTCATGTTGCTTGATGAAATTCTAGCTAAGTTAATATTCAACTTGAAAAGTAATTGTTAGTTTCCTAATTTTGTACACTAAGACCAATTTTTAAATATAAAAAAAAACAATCAGTGCATGAATATAGTTGAGTCAAGAATTTTAATGAGCTAGAACATTCCTTATCACCCTTCGAAATATTATAATGACTCAAATAATTTAAGACATAATTTAGGCAAAATTTTCCTATTTAGCCATTAAAAGACTTTTCACTTACCCTTATTTATATTTTATCCCTTGTTAGCCCTTTTGAGCCTTATAAGGCATGCCTTATAATTTTTTTTTCTTGATACACACGTCTTTTTATCCTATAGCTTAAAAGCTTTATCTCCCCTTCTAAGAATTGACCACTCTAGAATTGGGATTGATCATTTTTCACATGTATTTAAGTGAGTGTAGTTTTTTTTAAGGGGAGTTTAATTGGGATGTTGTCGTGGGAAGTTGTCAAAAGTAGGAATGTAATAATTATGCTTAAAGAGTGAAAATTGTGGATACCTTTTAATTAATGATGCTAACTGCGTTTGTTATTTCTTAAAAAGAAAAAGAAAGAGAAGTTTGAATCAGAAAGTTAGTTTGGTATAGCAAGTTAGTGTCGGGTATTTACAAAAGAGAGTAAAAGGTTATGAACTCCTAAATTGGTTGAGTTAGTGAAAAATAAGAGGAAATCTGATGTAGCCTTTCTCTTTAATGCTTTAATGTTCTATATTCCTTTGTGATTTAGAGTTGACAACCTGGGTAATGCTAATATGGGTAAAGTCTATTTGAAGAAAAATATTGGTTTGTACAATTAGAGGGTGGCTATTCTTTTTGCTTAACTTTAACCATTTTTATTAGCCTTTGCCTTGACCACATTACAACCATATTGAAGTCCTAATGATTCTATCTTATTTTGAGTTATTTAGCGGAGATGACCTTAGGATTCCGATGCTAAAGGAGAGGCCTATGGCATTTTTAGAGTTTCAAGTGTGAAACCACATGTACATTTTGGTGTACATTAATTCTATAGCTTGGTTACTAGATTGCACTGGAGTTTTGGTTTTAAAAGTACTTTAAAAGTTTTGGTCTTGCACGCACACATGAAAACTTACTCATATTCTCTTATTCAAATATAATTTAGTTATGATATTTTTTAGTGCTGCTGTCAATTGGTGATCGTAATTTTTGAATTGAATGATTCTTAGTTTAGAATTTGATTATTTCAAAAATGTGGTTTGTTCAATATTTGCTCGAGGGCGAGCAAAAGTTAAGTGTGAGATATTTGATAATTTCGAATTATACCTATGTTTTTAGGTGTTTTTAAGTGTGTTTTGTAGTTTATTAGTGATAATTTATGTGTTTTTACTTTTAAAGTTTTTATGTTTTGAAAATGTAGTGTTTGAATGATAATTTTTCTATTTTTCCAGGTTTTAGAGCCAAAAAGAGGAAATCGGCCAAGCTGGACTAGTGTGATGGTTTAATCGGGTCAAATGAGCTTATATCCTTGAGTTTCACTAGTTGAGGACTCAACTGGGTCTCCTTATAGTCCATCAAGTCACATTGAAGAAAAGAAGGTAGAATGGACAAACCTGATTGGATCATTCCATGGTCCCACCGGGTTCATTTGGCAGATTTCTCGAAATTAAGAAGCTTTTAATAGCTTTAAGTGATCAAGTGGCAGCTGAACTCTTGGAAAAATAGTTTTTAAGTGTTTTTAAGTTATAAATCAAGAGTTAGATAGAGAGATCTAAACATAGACTGAGTTTTATTATTTTTTCTACTGCAAATTCTTCAGTTTAGTTTTACTCTCTGGGGTTTTTCAAGCTTGGTTCTCTGTTGTTGCTCAAGAGTAGAAGATCAAGTCAAAAGTTCTCTTATAAGTATAGTATTCAATATTTCATTCTTTTATTCATTTTCAATCATGAACAGTGAGTAGTTGTAACACCCTATACCTGGTCAATTGTAAAACTCGGATACCGGATGTCACACTCGGGTTGGATAGCCTTTGAAAGGACCAACCAAGAATTTGCTATTTAAAAACTTTATTAATTTAACATACTATTTATTCTAAAAAAAATCAACAGGGCCTTCCCTAATTATTGGCAACTTCCTGTAGAAAAAGAATACAAAAATATTTCTAAAATCATATGACTGTTTCCACAACTTCAATCAAATCCCAACATAGGTTCCCATCCTCCTCAATAATCAATTAAATTAAAATCCACCTATCCAATCAACATTACACAGAAATTCATATTCTCAATTATATCTATAAAATTTCATCATGTAACAACAACTACAAAATTTCTTTCTTGATACCAACAAAATTTCAATAAGTATTACAAATCAAGCTTTAACTATGCACATGTTAAATAAACGATAATAATATAATTAAATTTAGTTGCCATGCTCTGATCCAACTCTTTGACATAATCAGCCGCCATCAATTTTGACCTTTTTTGCAAAAAAAAATTAATTTTCTTGGTCCCCAACCTACGTGCGGAAAAAAAACCACGCGCTAAGCCAAAACCTTAGTTGTGACTATCAAATTTACCTCTCCAATTACATGAATTTTAGAAATATATTTGAAAGTATTCACAACAAGATCATAAAATATGTAAAAAGGTCGAAATTTCTAAGCTTATAATGCACATGAACATAAGTAATCAATATTGAATTTTCATATCTAATTTGCATAAATAATTCCTTTAAGGTATACTTAGTTGCTTAAAAATAATATAAGATTAAACAATTAAAGATAATTGATCCATTTACAGGGGAACCATTATTATACTAAACTATTAATTTCAAGATTGGTACTTTATTTTATATAAATTAGTCATAAATAGTACTAATTGAACATGCCTATTAAATTTCAACATTCGCTCACAATGACATTCACACACATGCTTATAAATATGTATATTTGTTTTTAATTGTGTTAAATTATATCAAATTATGTAAAGTGTAACTAACCATAGCACAATTAAATTGATTGCTTTATTAACTAAAGTGTTTTAATAAGAGTTTTACCAATTTATTCATTTTCGGTATTTGTCCCTAGTAAAATCCAGTGGAATTGCATCGAGTTGGATAAATGGGATCTAAACCAAGGGACCGAGTTCACGAAACCATTCAGCCCCCTTTTTTAACAATTTCTCATTTAACATGTGTGATTTTTCTATTAAATATACATTTATACATATATATACATACACACACACACACATATATATATATATATATATATACATACACATATACATATAGATGTGGACCAAGCTCTCGAATCCATTCAGCTTACGACTCCACTTAATTACATTCACTGAAAGAGATCGCGAAACCATTCAATCTGGTAATACATATTGAGATGTAGTACTGCTAGTTCCCTAATTGGTATGCCAACCTTATTCCATTACTCCAATTCCTATCTAGTTTTACTAAGAGCAAACATAAAATCATCATTAAATAAAATAAATAGCTTCATATATATATATCAACATTATTTATTCTTAATACTTGTCGTTTTCATCGCCTTTATTATCATAGGCACTGTATCGTTCCACTTGTCACCTTTTAATCTCGAATTATCATCAATTGTGCGAACTTCCCATCAGTTAATTCATTCAAATATATATATATAAATTTTTTAGGCATACTTAAACACTCATCATGGTTTTGAGTGTATAACCCAATCTAGTTCACGCAGTTATCACCAACAAATTATTTAAATCAAGATACACGTATTTATTTCTATAAAAACTATATAACATAGCAATGTACTGTTTTAATATAATCACAACTTCTCATAGAGACAACACGAGATGACAAACTAAAAAGTCAAATAGGAATAATTTAAGTCTGTTAACATCACACCAATTTAGTTAATTAATATAAATTGTTCACTGAATAAACTTTAATTAAATAAGTCTTGCAATCTAATCCTTTATCCAAAATTAAACTAATTTGCTTCTTTAAAATTTCAATCACATGCTTAACCAGTTGTCAAACGTAGATAATCAATTTTCTATATTTCTTATTTAGTACCTACTTGATACTTCCTGACTCTGAATACATATGTTCATCATTATATACCTTAATTAATTTTTTATTTTTGCCAAAAACCTGTCACTAATTTCAATTAACCAATTCGGCTAAGTATAGAAGAAATTTAATTTTTGGCTAAGGCACCTAATTAAGTTCATAAATCAAGTTTAATAGATAATACAAAATTAATCTATCGAACTAAAATCTCGTCAATCTAAATCTTATAGTTTATTAACACCCGAAGGTTAAGCCAAATTATTTTGTTTGCCACTAAGTTGCATGCTTACTTTATTTTTAAAGGCATTTAAATAAATCCTTGGGTATTAGTGTTATTACTCCTGTCTATGAAATAAGTCTCCCATACATCGGATATGAAACTCAATTTTCCTATAATTTATATCTCGTTAATAGTTTGTCTAACCTTAACATTACCTAAGCATAACTAAATATAACTATCTAACTTGCACCTAAAAAAATGAAGACACATAGATAAATTTTCCTTTTTTGGCTGAGCATTTCATCTTTAGTAATAATATAGATTTTCCACTTAATATGGATAGGCAGTGTAAGTAAACTCAATGACAAATTCCTATAACATGTAATTCACAGCATCATAAGTTTTATAATATCGCCAGCCCTATTCGAATAAGGATTAAATAAGTCTTATGTGTTCACTTTACTATATTTTTAGGCATCTGACCATAACTAACTCGTTTAACATTACATCCATAAATTCACAATCCATACCACACTATATCTAAAATACCTTGAATAAACAGTTTTCTATTTTGTCTTATTAAAGTCATTAAAAATTTGAGCCAAGAATGCAAAACTTATGCTTACATTTCATTAATAGAATCAGTCACAGTTTCTATTTATACTTGCAACTCAAGCTTAGATATCTCATAGTACTTACATTTTGGTCTTGCAAATTTATTTCAACCAAAATAGTCAATAAAACTACATTTTGATCGAGATAATCAATAAAATTTGAATTCATTATTCATAAGATAAAATCAAAAGTTGATTGAGAAATTTATTGCCTTTAAGAGTTTCAACCTTGGCAAAAAGGTAAAATATTTCTAATTCATTTCAAACACTTTAAGTGAAATTTCAAATGAGTACCATTAGTTTGAAAAGAAAATCAAATTCATTAAGCAAAAAGTGGTATCCTTCAAAAAAAAGTGGTATCCTTCAAAAAGTCAAAATTCTGGTCAGGCAAGCACAACTCACAATCATACATAATCTTAAAGTCATATCACCCTGAGCAAAACCGACCTACTCAAGAAGCTCTCTCTTCTTTTTAGCTAACTCCTCTTGGTGAAGTGAGCTCAATTAATTTTATCTAACCTAAAGATCCTCATTTAGGAACTTTAAGGAGATCACCTTCCTCTGTAGTTTCCCTATTTGATCAGACAACTCAGTGATCATCGTGAATGTTTTCGAATGGAGTTTGTGAAGCTTCTCTTCACTCTCTTTCACAATAGTTTTACCTTTTTTGAGCTTTTCTTTAAGCTCCCATTTGGAGTTGACTTTATTAGACAATTGGCTCCTTAAAGCCACATTTTTAGTATAAAGGCATATAGCCCTCTGTATAATCTTCTAGGAACAAGATAGATAAAATAGTTAGAAAATTATCACAGAATATTTATTCTAACTTGAAATAACTTATACTTACTCTAATGGCTTTGAAGTTGATGTTTGCAAGCTTCTTGGCTAGCAAAGTAACTTAACCCATTTCATTCGGATCCTTCTCCAACAAAAGACCTTTGTTAATGTAGTCCAACAGTTGGGAATTCTAAAGAGAACACCCATCACCAAACTTTTAATAGAAAATCTCATTCAAATGAGCAAGCTCAATTGTAAAAGATGAAGTGGCAGCGACCTAAGGCTGCTCCATATTTATCCGTTCAAAATAGGTGTTTGGAGACACGCCCCTAAATGAAGTTACTTCTACATAAGGGGGAGGTGGATCAGTGACATTTATTGAAGTCAGAGGATTCACTTGAACCATCATAACCGTATCTTCCCACTTATCCAAAGAGCGAGAGGGATGGTTGGTCGAGCATGCCAAAACCTAACTGGTCGAACAAACTGGTCATCACCCAGGAAGACTTCTTTCTTTTCTTTCTGCCATAGAGTGCCTATTTTGTGCTCGCAACAATATGAGCAAAAATTTTAGGGTCCATCATAGCTACAAAATAGAAGATAAGTGTTAGAAATTCTCAACAAAAATGAATGCATATATTTAAAATGTACGCTCGTATTCAGTTTGATCGAAATTAAGTCTATATGAAGGCCCCGTCAGAAAGCAATAAGTTGTTAGATCTGTTTTATAGTCCTTTATAAACTTTAATTAGTTTCTCCATATCTTCTTTGTACATTTGAAGACCAAAAGCCAGATCCCTTAAAATTTTAGGCTCTGGTTAATGAAGATTGAGCCCTAAACCATCCTTTTTGCCAATCAAAAATAATTCTTTCTAAAACCCTTAAGGGAAGAAGTTAAAATAAAAAGTCTCTTGTAAAGACTACCTTAAATCCTCCTGTTACCTGTCATCTTATATACTATCTTACATATCATTAAATTAATAATAAATCATTTGCACAGTTATCATGTTAATTTGTAACGTTTATATGTAAATACATATCTACACATTATAAAAGATTATACAAAGAAAGTATTTGTTATACTGCATTGACTACTATCCCGTTCTTTACATTAAATTTTTCTTAGCACAATATGATAATTACAAAGACAAACCAAAATACGACTTCATACTTTATCTCTTCCTATCTCTAATGTTGGCCTTGTGATAGCAGATCTTGTCCCTTTTGGAAGAATCCTAGCTTTAAGTACCTACACGAATAAACACTCGTGCTAAGCTTACTAGCTTGGTGGGGAACAAAAGAAAACCATGAAGACAACCTCTTATAGAAGTCATTGCTAACTCACACACATATGAGTGTTATTGCCTAATATAATCATGAACCATAACATAAAATTTGAATATCAACAACGCAAGGCTTTATTATAAAGACTGTGAGTTTATAATCTGATCAATGACAATCATCAGCTAAATTGTATATGCTCACCTATATTTGTAGACATGTATGTAAATGCAATAGTCTTTAAGTGAAGAAAACATTAGGTATCCACAGTTATTATTATTATTGTGACATCCTTATATGGCTCATTCATCGGATCGGGTATAGGGTATTACAATTGTATACAAGAGTTACTATAGTATTATATACTTCATGTTTAACACAACTATATTCAATCTCATGCTTCCATATGCTATGCATGAGCTTATATAAAATCATATTTAAGTCAAGTCACAATTTATCATATCATTTTTGTTAAGTGCTTTTCGTATTGCTTTTCTTATATCCTGTAATAAGCCTGCACCTTTCTCTAAGGGTGTGGATATGGCCAATACTAGGGTATTCAAAGGTATCAAACTATAAAACCAAATGGGGTTGGATCTATACTATAGACCTATCAAGTAGACCCAAATAGGGTTGGCAAGTGACCCAAATGGGGTCAAAGCATAGAGACCTAAATAGGGTCAAACATAGGGTAGCTATAATATACCTTTATAGACATACCTATCTATCCACAACTCAGACATAGACGCAGGCAACTATAAATCCTTTCCTGTAATTCATTTCACTTTTCTCTCTTATAAACATGTGTATTATTAACTCTAGCATAAGCATATGCTTAATATATATATATATATACATACACATTCATATTCATATTTAGTATAATCATATAGAAATTAACATGCATTCATGTATGCATATCTACATAATTCACTTGTGCATGTTTAATGCATGCTTATACTTGAACACCCCACTACTTATTCAAATAGATTAACATATCAAGCACTTTTAATTAGAAGGATATAACCAATAGCTATCCATATTTATATACACTCTCATTCTAACTTTAACATATATTATACATGTAAGGCCCCTATTTAGACCTTGGAAGAATATGCATGTGTTCTTGAATGATAATATGATCATTGTGTGTGTGTGTTTAGTCAGTGAGTTATAAGTAGGGGTATAAAGGTAATTACCTTATGAGAAGAGGGGTAAAAGGGTCATTTTAAATTAGGCTATGTATGTGATTAATTTTGGGAAATATGTTAATTAAAGGACCTAATTGAAAAAGAAAAGAGAAAGTTTTTGGGCAAAAACATAAATTTGAGAAGTTTAGTGCAATTTGAAATAGTGGAATGGGGAGCCAATAGGAGCATCACACCTATCTTCCTAGAAATTTCTTGAAAAAAGTAAAATTTAAAGGGATTATTGAGAGAGGGATTCGGCCACTTCATGGAGTTCTAAGGTAGCAAATTCTTTCAATCTAGCTCTCAAGAACACCTTAAAATCCTAATTTGATTTTTTCTTGAGGAGAGAGAGTTTAGGGGTTACCATTTTAGGGTAATAATTTCTTCTCCTCTTCTTCTTTAATTTCATATAATCAATTTATAAATTTATATGAATCATTTATGTTATATCAGCTTGTGAATCCATTCTTATAGAAGGAAATCCAGCAAAAGGAAAGAAAATCTGGAAGAAGGAACTTGAAGGAGATTAATCATAAAAAGGTATGGGAACTTACTGAAAATTTATGGTGTTGCCTTGTTATAGTAATTTGAGATGTTAAAATGAAGTTTTTATTGAGGGGATACCTAAATATGGTGGGTAAATTGGCATAGGAACCAAAATTCTTGATATGTCTTTTTTTTGGCAAAATCTATCCTTAGGCTCATTGATCCTATTTAGACTGTTTTGCCCATATATGGAGTTTGAGAGACCCAAATTGAGTAATTTTAATTGGGATAGAAACTATATTTATAAATCTAAATTTTATAAAAACAAACCAACATTTGTTTCTTGCCCTATGATGATCAAAATTGAGCTTCAAATCTGCCTATTGCTGCCCTGTCATTGAGAGCAATCCACTTTGTCTAGTGAATATCTTGAGATTTAAGAGGCCAAATGGAATTATTTTAATGTTTTAGAAACTATAAATGTAGAGGAACAGCTTGTAGAAGATCATTTTTCTAGAAAAAGTCATTTAGTAGGTCAAAATTGCGTTACAAGTTAAGTTTTTGAACTAGTTGGTAGAATTTTATGAACAAGGGAAAACTTGTAATTGGCCAACACCTATTATCGCGCTTGCAATAGCAGGCTTTGTCCCCTATTTTTGCTTTTTCTTCCCTTTTTCTACCATATTAGACTACCCTCATGTGTTGTGCTAATAATAGGACATATTATACCTTAAAATATGAGCATACAAAGGCTATAAATGCGTATGTATATGAATTTATATCAAGGTATGTATATATGTATACATGGTTTATAAGGTTCCCATTAGATAATACATACCAATATATATATATATATATATATACATAATATTGATTTACATGTTGATAGTAATGTTACATTACCATGATACCTATGAACATGTATATGTATAATTATGCAATGTGATGCAATATAATGAATTAGATACAATTGATAGAATGATATATGAAATATCTAATGCCTACACATAAAACTTGGTGGTGGATAGATAGGTATGCTTATAGGGTTATAAATGCAGCTGCCACAGTCTAGACCCCATTTGGGTTTACAGTATGCATGTCCTTATTGGAACCACAATCTTGACCCCATTTAGGTCCATATGTTTAATACCTTCGGGTATTTATATGATCGATACCTATGGGTATCCACAGTTTCCATTATCCACACCCACAGAACTTAGGTAAGCATTCACATAAAAGAAATAATTTTAAAGGAGTTGATAAATAGTGATATGTTGTACATGTTTACACTTGTATTATAAGTAATATATTAATATATCCTCCTTATTATTGATTATAATATCTCTAATATTAATAAATGTATTTTTTATGTTGTTGCATGTTTGTATGCTTGGGAATAGGCAATGTGAGTGGTTGTTCATATTTTATATGTTCCCCCACTAAGCTATTTAGCTTAGCACGGGTTTTATCCGTATAGGTACTCCAGTTCAGACTCTCGGTCAGGGATAAAATATGTATCAACCAGGCTAACCTTAGGAAGAGTCGAATTACGAAGACGTTATCTTTTTGGTTTACTATTGTACATTTTCATCTTGTACCTAGTAAAGTGATTGTAATGAGTAAATGGATGTAAAGCATAATATAGTGAGTAATACTTTTACATGATCTTAACCAGTCTGATAAAATAAATCAAAAGTATACTAATGAATGTAATAATTATGAACATGAACTACATTATGAATGTATATACACAAGGTGGTACGTAATAAAGGGACGACCAGGAAAGGCATAGTATAGTCATTACAATATATGTTTATATATGGTATTTATGCTTATATACATTTATATTCTATATACTTTTGTAATCTAATTACATCTTATATATATTTTGTAAGGACTTACTCTAGCATTTCCTAGTTCCTATTATTTTGTATATTATCTTTCATACAAATAGTGTATATTACATCTCATTTGCACACACATGATGTCATTTTAAATAACTTATGATCATATCATTTCATTTATTATATCCAATTCATCACATTACATCACATTGCATAGTTATACATGCAAATCTTTATAATCAATTATAATAGTGTAACTTAACTATCATTGTATAACTACAATTTCAATTGTATAACTATCATTGTATAACTTTGCCTATATAAACATACATATACAATATGATCTAACTTTGTTATTGTATATCAATATGTTTTTTTACATATTTAATGTCATAAATTATCTTTATTTTTATGCTTAGAATGCTTTAAAAATATTTAGGGAGGTTTAGACAAACTTTGGTAACAATTTGGGGCCTAAAAATCAAGTATAAGAGGAAACAAAGGAAGGTCAAGGTGGCCAATTATTTGTTGTGACCATGAGATGGCTGCAAATTCAATTTTGGAGGGGCTCGCGGTGTTTACAATTGGTTGTGATCGTAAGGTCCATTCGGCCCTAAAAATCCTAAAGGCAGATTTTCAGGTTCAACTTGTAGGCCATTTTAGACTTAGTAAACAACATTTTCAAGAAAAATGGCCTCTGCAAAGTTGTTTCCTTGTGTCTCTAGTTTCCAAAACATTAAAAATCACTCTATTAAAGTATGTAAATCTCCAGATATTCATTAAATAATACAAACTGCTCCCAATGGCAAGGCAGTAGATATAGTCAGATTTCAAGCTCAATTTTCATCATTTTACAAGGGGATTCAGACTTCAACTTCTCTATATGAATCTAGATCTATGAGTCTAGTTTATATTTCAGCTAGAATTACTCAATTTAAATTCTTATAGCTTGAGTTATAATCAAAACAGTCTTAATTAGTCAAATAAGTCCTAAGATAAATTTTTAGTGATTTCAAGAATACTTTTCTATTTTGGTTCTTAAGCATCCTTGAGCTTAATTTTCATGATAATACCTCACTCTAGCATCTGCTATTTCATTTCCCAAGTCACATGTGCAAGCATTCACATTAATAGTCATGAAAAGTTCCCATGCCTTTTTTGCAATAAAGGCACTTTTTTTAATCTCTCTCAACTCCTTTCTTTTCCTTCTTGCTTTTTTATTCTTATACATATAATAAATCATGAATTTAAACATCTATTACTTCACAAATCTCAATCCCTACCATATGAGACAAAAGGAAGAAAAGAAAGAGATTAGTTACCTTGAAATTGTCCAACTACTAAACTTTTTCTCTCCTCTCAACTTGCATGGCTGAATTAGGGGATTAATTAAAAGTAAAATGATTTTCTTTTAGGAAGAAATAAGGGATTTTATCCCTTTAAGGTGGCCGACCATCACATGGCCCCTTTTTCTAGTTCATTCTTCCTTTCTCTTGAATTCTTTAGAGAATTCTAGGTGGCTCCACCTCATAGACGTGCTTGTGGGTCTTAGATAAATTTTCATTTAGGTCCTCTCTCTTTATGTTTTCTCATTTATTCTTCAATTCAACCTCCTCTTTGCACTTTAACCCTTACATTATACCTTCTTCTAAAACTGTACATACATGCCTCAAGGTGTAATGACCATATTGTCCTTCTTCTTTTGAAACAATTCCCTCTAGGTTCTAACTTACAAGATAATAACTAATCAAGCTGACATTAGTCACAATATCATTTAAACATGCACATATTCTTTTAGGGCATATGTTGGGGTCTTACATCTCTTCTTATTCCTATTGGAAAAATTAAATTCTGATGAATATTCTCGACTTGACACATAGAAAAAATGGGTAAAAAGTTCAAGTGAAAGGGCAATTTTCAGGTCATTACAAATTATTTTGAAACAAGTTATGGACCTCGATCCGTTTGGATTTATTTGGCTTGGAGAAATTTCATACCCTTTAAGAATCCTAGTCTCAAACAAAAGGAAAAGGATGCACATACTAGCTTCTAAACAAGATTGATGACAGATAAACCGTTTGCTCTTGTCTTTCCTGAACAGACCGTCAAATGGTGACATAGATTATGGGCATGCCAATCCGACCCCCCCTCTCCCCACTTTAAAGGTATCTTAACAATTTTCTTCAAAATGTTAACTTTGATTTCATTCGACTGAGGGTAGAAGGCCAATGAGTGATGCAACTCAATGTTGAATTTGTCGCACAAATCCTTAACTTGCTAAGCAATAAATTGAGGTTCGTTATCGGTGGCTAATCCTAATCTCCTCAAGAAATTTGTATGCCTCCCTTAATTTTTGGAGATGAGAAATGGTGATTTTAGAGTGTTTAGTGATGGGTTTTTTTATCCTATATTCATCGAGGAAACTAACATCTAATTCATTATTATGATAGGGTTGATTGCTGCTACTAGAGGCCATTTTGAGAGGAAGTGGAATGAAAAAAGAATTTCTAGTATGCTCCTAAGGAGCAGTTCCTAAAAAAGATTCTGATGAGGATGGATGAAGAAGTAGACACAGAATCAGAAATGTCAATAGAAATAGGGTTCATCCAAGTATAAGAAAACTTGGTGATTTTAGTAAGAAATTGCTAGAATTGAGGAAGGAAAAACTCTAGAAACTTAAAGAACTTTGGAAAAACTTTGAAAACTTTGAGAAATTTGGAAATAAAAAGAAAGTCTAAACTTGGCAAAAGTGAAAAAAATAAAGGAAATTAACTTATTTATAGGGGAAAAGGGTTTCTTCTTCAATAAGCTAGACACATCCATCGAGGGACATATTAAAGCTTGCCACGTTAAAGATAAGCATTGGCAATTAATTAGCAGTTTTGATGATCAAAAGATCATCATTAATAGCACATTCTATGAAGCGTTACCCATAAAGTTGCAACGGTTATCTCATTGGGCATATGAAACGATGTTTTTGAATTTCAAATTTCAAAATAAAATTGAAAGACCGCCCCCAATCTAATCACCAAAGTTGGAATTAAACTCGTGATCCAATCAAATTGCTTAAGGGGGACAAAAAGATAATACACAACATCACCAAGTCTACTTTTGTATAAAAGCCCAAGGCCAATGTAATGCCCCTAATGATACCCCAAGAGGAATAGATGGTAATTTTTCATAAGAAAGAGATTGATTTTGTGGTTAATTAAAAGAAAATTAAAATGTAGGGACTTAATTGAAAGTGTAAAGTAAAAGAATTGTGGAAAAAATAGAAATAAAGAAAGATGAAAGATTAAAGTAAAAGACATAAGTTTAAAAAGGGATCAAAGTGAGATTTTGTCAAGATCTTTTGAGCCAACCAATAGAGAAGTGACATGAATATTTCTAGAAAAAAAGAAGATAAATATAAGAAGGGAGAGGGAGAGGTGGCCGGCCATATTGGCCACAAACACAAAGGTTTTTCTTCTCTTCTTCTCTCCTCAAGTCTAAGAAAATGCTTCTTCAAGTAGGGAAAAGTCTATAGATGGTAAGCAAAAGTAAAGAGAGAGCAAGGAAAGAGGAAGAAGAACAAGTAAAGCTTAATAGAGGTTTGGGAGTTATATTATTGTTTATGTGTTTTAGTTGAAATAAATTTCTCTATATGATTTGGATAATCTATAGTTGATTTTTGAGTGAATATTTGAATGTATAGTGCATGAGGAAGATGATTTGTGCCTTAGAAAGTAAGTTGATGAAAATCTGTTTTTAGTTCACATGAACAAGTTTTAGTAAACCTGGCATAACTCCCTCTATAAATGTCTGATTGATATGATTCAAGTTGTATATGAAAATTAATACCTAGATCTACAACTTTGTAGAAGAAATCGGGACCTAAATCTGTCTCTAGAGTGTCTGAAATTGAGATTGAAGTGGACAGACCCCTGCCGTCCGTCCCAAGTGAGTAGTCTTCGGTTTTTAGTGAATAACTTGAGATTTAGAATTCTGATTTGAGTTATTTTTGATTTTTTAGAAACTAGAGACATAGTGGAACAACTTTGTAGAATATCACTTTTCCTGAAAATGATGTCTTCTTGGTCAAAAAAGGCCTACAAATCAAAACAGAAAATCTGTCTTTGAGCGATTTTAGGCATCACGGTTACTATGATTTTCATAGTAACCGTGAGGCAGTCCAGAACCAAAATTCACCCTATCTCACGGTTACTAATCATTTTATAGTAACCGTGACCCTTTTCAAAAGTATAGAACACGGTTATTACTCATCCGGTAATGACCGTGAGATAGTCTGGCGTTGTCCAGACCCGAGAGTGCAATTAGGTCACGGTTACCATGAATTTGGTAGTAACCGTGACCCTGCCCTGTCTTTCTTGAACTTGACTTTAAAGTCTCAAATTGTTATTAAAGTATGTTAAGCTGTTCTAAATGCTTTTAGAGTGTTTTAAGTGTCAAAATAAGAGTAAGAAATGATATGAAATGAGTGTAAAACATAGTGAATTAATGAAGTAGAGTTAATCATATATTAAATCTTAATGTATAAGATTTAGCACAATAAATGAATATGAGTGAACATGAATGGCATGATTTAGTGAAATAAAGGCATGATTTATGGTATGTGTTAATGTTAATGTTAAGTGTATTTGAAGTTTAAGTGAATAAGTTAATGATTAGTGATTTTATTGCATGCTTTATTTGATATGTTATCTCTATGAATCTAGTTGTATCAAGTGTGATAACTTTGAGTGATTAAAGACTATTTGTAAGCCTGAATTTTACATAGTAGTGGATAGATAGGCATGCCTGTAAAGGGAATAGTGATTGCAGCTGCTAGTGTTGTCACCGAAAGGTGACTAGTGTAGTGTTTGATACCTTTTGGTATCTAGTGAACCGAGACTTTTATGTCTCTAGTGCAATATCTAGTGTTTGATACCTTTTGGTATCTAGTGAACTGAGACTTTTATGTCTCTAGTGTTTGTACCCGTATCCACCATTTATGAGAATTCAGGCAATGAAAGTGATCTGAATATTGAATAATGATTAGTGATTAATAATTTAAGTGTTACATGGCTCTATGTTAGTGTTAGTGTTTGATAATAATGTAGTGCTTTTCAGTGAATATTGAAGTGTAAGTGACCCTATGCTAGTGTTAGTGCTTTTCAGTAAATATTGAAGTGTAAGTGACCCTATGCTAGTGTTAGTGCTTTTCAGTGAATATTGAAGTGTACTATTATACTTAATAATAATGTTAATGATTGACATTGAATACTGAAATGTAAGTGAAACTGTATTGGGATTGTTATCGAGGGTATAATTGTTAGTGAATGTGATTAACTGCATGTATTGAATAAGAGTGACATGATATTATTGTTATGTATTGGCATGTTATATTGATTGTGTTTGCAACTTCGATAAGAAGTCAATTGTACTGTTTACTCCCCGCTGAGCCATTACTCAGCACGGGTGTTTTCCCGTGTAGGTACACCTGTGCAGAGAAGTGTTTTCTTGAGTCAACATCTGCAGGCCACTAGAAGGGAAGCGAGTGAGGGTTAATTTTGATAATGTATTACTTGTAAATGTATATTGTATAAGAAGTTTGAACATGTATGTAATGAACTAAGTCGTATTTGTACTTTAAATGTATAATATACCAGTTGTATAAATGTATTTGGTGCAAGTAATTTAATAAAATAATAAGTATTTTAAATGGTAATAAGATCGGGCATTACAGCCAATGTCAAGCTTGAGGCCTAAGAGTCCCAAGTTCACAAGCCTAAGTTTGATATCTCTCAACCACCCCTATGAGAAACCAAATTAGATTGATTTGACAAGGCTATACCTTACCAAATCAACTGGCACACATTGTTGGCCATGTCACCTATCCTATAATATTGGTTCACCAATTGTGTCAGGCTACCTTAAGTACTCAAGTGCCTAATAGACCGACCATTTAGCACTCACTATAAATAGTCCAACTCTCGAATGCTCTAGGTATTGCACTCTTAATACTCTCTTTCTCTCTCTAAGTTCTTTATTGACTTAAGTTTTGGAGTGCTAATACCTGGTCCGATCGGGCTAGTCTTATTGCAAGTTCTAAGCTACTACTAAACCAATCGGCTTCTACCTCATCTTGTCATTCTGATATTCCTTGAATTATCATTAACTATCTTTATTTTGAAGATATTTTTGAAAGCTATTTTTCTTGTTAGATTTTTTTTTCATGTCAAATATTTACTTTTATAATTTCATCAATTTTCAATACTTAATCAGTTCTTAATTACTTAAGAAAATTATGCAATTAAGAAAAATTTTTCCCTTAGTATGATTACTTTTAAAATGTAATCATAATAAATTTATTGCTGCCTTTTAAAAAAAATAATGAATTTTCTCTTATTGTAATATAACGCCATAAATTAGGGTCATTTCATTAAAATTTTTTCAATTTGAAATTTTAATTAAGATAAATTACTTTTCAAAATAAATTATTTTATTAAAATAACTTTATTTGATAACATAGCAAAACGCTATTGCGTTAAACGAATATTTCATATAAATTTTTCATTTTGCACAATTTTTTATACTTATCTTAATAGTTCAAACGAATTATCATGAACTTTTGGTGGTGGGTCGATCATCCGATCCGATTCGTTCTTGGCGGTGGTCGATATTTCGATCCAATCCGTTCTTGGCAGTGGATAGGTATTTTCAATTCGATCTGCTCTTGGTGGTGGATAGGTATTTTCGATCCGATCCGCTCTTGGCGGTGGTCGATCATCTGATCCAATTCGCTATTGGTGGGAGATTAAATATGTTAATCGGGATAAATTGTCAATCGAAATTTTCATCGATTGGAATTAATGAGTGATCAATCGAAATTTTTGTAGATTGAAATTAATGAGTCATCAATTGGGATTTTCATTGATTGGAATTAATGAGTCATCAATCAAAATTTTTGTCGATTGGAATTATTGAGTCATCAATCAGGATTTTCGTCGATTAGAATTAAATAATCACATTGTGACAATAATATATTGTAATATATATATATATATATATATATATATATATATATATATATATATATATATATATATATATATATATATATATATATATATATATATATATATATATATATATATATATTGTGAAAGGAAAGTTTAAGTCACTCATGTTAAAATGCCTAAAACAATGTGCTAGTGCTCATGAATTATTAAAATAATTAAGCACTTATCAACAAATTCAATAAACTCGTTGGACATTGGATGAGAAATCACATCAATTGGAATAAATAAGTAAATGAGGCAAGGGAAAGCTCTTACCATAAAATGTTGTCGCGTAGGCTAAACGTGGGTAGCTTTAAAGTTGGAAAGGACAGTCACTCCTTTTCCCAAAGTTATTCATCCTTTTTTACTATATTTTGTGACAATATTTTCAATTTTGTAACTCTTATCATGGCTTTATTATTGAGCCTTTTGATATCTTCTTTGGCATGAGAAGCTTTTGCTTTCTACTTTTTCATGTTGCCTCAAGTTTCTATCTCACGATCACTTTGCAAGAAAGGCCTGGTGCTTGTAGCTTCAGTGTAATTCATTAAGCAACCGTTGTGCTTCCTACTGCCGCATCTATGCTCATGAATATAGAATAGCCAAGGCAATCTCAAAGCTGTCGACGATACATGTGTGTGACTAAGACTTAAATTGCCTTAAATATTTAACTTCAAGAAGATATGTTCGACTAGAAAATTAATCAGCTGTTGTACTCCCCATTGCTACATCTGTACTCCCTTACCTTTTCATCAATCGGGGTTGTCATTGGTCGAAATTAAAATACATCAACCGGGGTTAAGTGATCATCAATCAGAATTTTCATAGGTCAGAATTTAATGCATCGATCGGGATTTTCTTTGATTGGAATTAAATAAATCATCAATAGGAATTAAATTGATCATCAATTGGGATTTTCATCAATCAAAATTAATTACGTTGATCGGGATTTTCTTCGATTGGAATTAAATATGTCAGTCAAGATTTTCCATCAACCCAAATAAAAATACATCGGTTGAAATTTTTATCAACCAGAATTAAAATACATCGATCACAATTTTTATCGACCGAAATTATTAATTTTAATAGTAGGCCAAATTTTTAAGTTGCCACATCCGTATAAATGAAAAGATATTGGCCAAATGCATAATCAACAACGTGGGGCCTAATTTGCATTTTATGTTGGCCAAATTGATATCATGCCTTGCAATAGATACACTTACAGTGGAGAAATAAACTTTAAAAAATTTTGACAAAAAGAAGTAAATAAATTCATAAGGTAGTACGCATACCTTATATTAGGCTAAAAAAGCTCCCAAAGCATGGTGTCATTCAAGAGTTAATGGTTTGGTGGACAACCCTCCACCTGTCACCCTTTTTGGAAAAGTAGGAAAAAGATGGATTTATTTGACCAACTTTTTATCAAACTGGTCAAAAGAGAGCCAGTCGAATATTGTTGAAGTGATTATTAATTTGAGTGATCCTGTAATTCCTGGTTGATGACTTAAGCTTAGGCCTTCTTTTCTCTTCTATTTTCTTTTCCTTTAACAACAATAACTTGGAAAATCAGGCCATTATAGATGAAATGCATGAGGAGGAGACGTCAGCTGGAAGCGGGGCTACAAGTTCTCAATCTTTGGCAATGATCTTCCAATAGAGGGAAACAAACTCCCGATCGACAAAGCAAACTATCGATTAGTGAAGCGAACTCCCGATCGGTGACAATAGACTTCCAATTGGTGATGATAGCCTCAGCTTAAAGAGAAAAAGGGGATGTGATTTTTCACAAAAATTGATTGTAGCTTGACCAAAGGAGCTTGATCGGGATTTCCCACTTTGTAGGGATTTTCATGGGTTGATTTATCATTAATGATGTTGACAAATTCCCAGCTTGAAGGAACTTTGAAAGAACCAATCCATCCTAGTTTATCTTTTGTGAATGAGAGAATTGATGAACTAGTTAAATTTATAAATGAAGCTTCGAAAATCTCCAAACCCAATCTTAGCTTCCCTCTTTGGACTGTTGCCTTACTCTATTTTTCTTGGAGCACAACATCTGTTGCTACTGCTTCACAACTATTGAGGGTAGCTGCAAAGATCTTAGATCTCCACTTTTTGCTCTCTTTCGATCTCTGCTCTCTCTTTTTTTTTTTGTAAAATCAAATCCAAGATTTTTATATCTAGGCCTTTCTTGAGGAATCAAGCTCAAGATCTTTCAGATCTAGGCTTTCTTTGGTTGTTACTCTGGTTGAAGTGGTGGTCTTCATTCCATTTTTTTGCTTTAAGTCTTACCTATTGCTAGGTCTCAACGATGGACTGAATAGGAACATAATTTCCACCATTAAATTACAGAGAAGAAGAGTAGATCTGAAATTTGAGGCTGAAAATTTCTTTGAGAAGCAGCCATAGAATGTGCGTCACTTTTCTTCGATTTTAGGTTGAGTAGCTCAGTTCCGGCGGTGTCATCTCTCAACGAAAGCACCAAATGATAAATCACAAAATGTCATAAAGCAGAGAGAGATCAACACCTGAATAAAAAATATGATGCTTGATCAAAGAAGAGGCTTGGATGACCTGCAAAAAGGAGACTAGCCCGGTCCTGCTGGGCATTAGTGCTCCAACGCTCAAGTTAGCTATCGAAATATGAAGATAAAGCTAGAGAGAGTGTGTGTAGAGAGAGAGAGAGACCTGTGGCTTATGAAGGAAGTTACCCCATTTATAGAGCTTTTGGCCTTGAAAAGTAGTCCAATTATAGTCCAGCTGTAACTTTTGATAGTGGGTTTCTAGTATTTCAATATTGGGCATTTTTAGCGGACCCTTGATGGGTTGGCTTTAGCTCTTATCTTGTATTTTATTTTTTTTATGTGTTATCAATATCCATTAAAAAATCAAAAGAAAAATAATTTTTTCATAATTAATTATAAGAATTGAATATATTCAATATGAATCTAACAATAAAATGCTAGTTATATATGTAATGAATAAATAATTGTCGTAAAAAGATAATTTAAATATTTATTTACTAAAAATATGTATTATAATAATATTTTTAAAAGTTATATATCATAATATTTATAAATTACTAAAATATTAAAAAATTTAAGTATAAAATTAAAATATAATATATAAAATATATATACATCAATCTACCGTTAGTCAACGGTTAAATGCACATTAAAAAAATCATAAATCTAAAAATGTGTTCAGCAAGGATTTATTTATGTTTTTGATCTTTTTTTTAAAAAAAACCAAAACACGTTCGACATATTTTTTTGTTTTGATTTTTTGCAAAAATTAAAAAAAATAATTTTTACACCAAAAAAAGATATTAAAAATTTTCAAAATGTGGTTTTTAGAGTTTTTCTTTTGTCAATAATTTAATTACATTATCTTCATTATCATCACTGTTACTACCATCACTACACTGCCACTACCGCCACCGCCACCAAACTGCCACCAACCACCAACATCACCACTAGTGCTACCATTAGACTGCTGTCGCCGCCACTGTTGTTACCGCTATCACCACTACTGTAGTTGCCACCACCACTAGACTACCGCCATCATACTATTGCCACCGCCACCAGACTACTGCCACCATACCAGTGCCACCACCACCACACTACCATACCACTGCCATTGTTACCACCACAACGCCACTGCCACCGTTGTTGTCATCACTACTAGACCGTCATGGCCACCGCTATTGTCACTGCCGCTGCTATTGCCACCACCACTAGACCATCATGGCCACCGATACTGCCACCACCGTCGTTACCACCACCACAACCATCGCTGCCGCCGTCGTCTCCATTGCCACTACCACCGAAATCATTATCATAATATGTATATGAATAATTAAAAGTATGATACAGTTTTTAAATATAAAAAATAATTTTAAAAAAATGAATAATAAAAATTAAAAATAGTTTTAGATTTAAAAAAAAACTGAAAATTGACAAATTTACCAAATGCAACCAAATATTTGATTTGATTGATTTAAAATCGGTTCAATTTTAAATCGATTTTTTTATTAACCAAAATTTCAATTTTTTTCACCCTTATTAACGTCCGCAATGTGTGCATGATAACTGGTTATAATCTAAACAAAAAAGTTGAAAAAAAATCAATAAAAAAGAAAGCGTCAAAATTAAAAAGATAAATGTTGAATTTTTGCAATTTGCTCGTTTCCATAACCTTACTACACCTCTATGAATCCTCGCCAATTTGCATCTCCAAAGGTAATTGATACCTCTTATGTCGATTTTATCTCAAATTATCTTTTTGCAGTGTAAATGTCAAATTCCAAATTAAGGAAAAACCATCAACCGAGGTTGGGAAGTGTACAAGATGAATGGCAATCCAGTAGTTTTCCACTCCCATTGATGCACTAGCTTGGAAATGAATAAAGGCTAAAGGCAAGTTGGGGCAGAATACTTCGATCATGGCTGCACTTAATTCCAAGCACAGTTAGAAACCAAAAGTGCAAATTCAAGTGGAGCAGCAACCGTGCACTGCCGTTGGAAACAATGTTCCCTATTGTTGAATTAGAGCATTTTCAAGCCTTTAGAAGAAATCAACCGTCGTTTGGGTGTACATTCCGCTCTCATTGGCCAGTGGAATAATAGTTGACTTTAACTTGTCCCGTTCAGATTCGGAGTTAATAGATATTTCATACGAGTTTATCATAATTCGATCAAGTTAGTTTATTTAGGAATTTTTTATAGATTTGTTTTTTTTGTATTTTATTAGAACTCAATCTCTATTATAAAATAAGATAAGAATAAGATTAAAAAATCTGAAAATTTAATTTTACCTAAATTTTGATGAAGATTTTGTAATGTAAATTAATATAAATGGTTATCTATTTATTTAAAAAATATTTTTTTTAAAAATTTAATTATTATAATTTTATAAAAAATCATTATATATATATATATATATATATATATATATATATATATATATATATATATATATATATGTGGGCCTGGGCTGGATCAAACAAGATAAGCCCAGCCCTTAACTTTTTATTTATTTATTTTTATTTTAAAACAAAAATTGGAAAAAGCTATGTTTGATTCTGGAGATTTTTTGATAAATAATATTTTTTGGGAAAATATTTAGTCTTTTGGGGTTTTTTTTTTTAAATTATTTAGAGATTTAGTTTTTTTTTCATATTTTTGCTCGAAATTCCAGCGAAAATGACAGTGTGGGGCCCACTCTCTCTCTCTCTCTCTCTCGTACACAATACCTCTCTCTCTCTCTCTCTCTCTCACCTATTCTCTCACTCTCCCTCTTTTATTTTACATTTTTTATACACCAATTTAAAATTATTGTTGTTGTTATTTTTTTATTTATAATTTTTCAATATTCGATTTGATTTTTTAAATTTATGAGGTTAATTAATTTTTACAGATACTGTCAAATTCTCTAATTAATTTTTTTAGAGTATAAATAATTTTTAATATGATTTTTTGTTTTATAATTTTAGTTGATTATTTTTTATTTAAATTGAAAAAATATTGATTATTGTGGTTAAAAAATAATTTTTTTATAATTATTCTATTATATTCATTTTAAACATAAAATAAATAATTAAATATTGTTAAAATAATAAAAATTATAGTTAATAATATAACATTAAAATTTTAAATTGGTGTATAAAAAATATAAGATAAAAGAGGGAGAGTGAGAGAATAGAATAAAAAAGGAAGGATGAGAGAGTAGGTGAGAGAGAGAAAAGGGGCATTGTGTAAGAGAGAGAGTGAGACAGTGTGAGAGAGAGAAAGAGTTGGTCCACACTGTCATTTTCACTGAAATTTCTAATAAAAATATAAAAAAATATCAAATTTTTAAATAATTTGAAAAAATTTCAAAAACCTACATTTTTTTTAAAATATTATTTATAAAAAAGTCCCTTGATTCCGGGGAAAATGGACACGTGACAAACACAAACAAACCAAGAAGAAATCTAATACTATCACGCCTTCCTTCCTCAATTTGGTGGCTTCTCCTCCTCCTCCGTTTTCTCCCTGTTCCAGCTATCTGATACACTAACCCTTTTCTACAAAAGCAACCCCTCCAAACACCTACCTGACCAATCACCATAGCCCCAAAGTTTGATATTTTCGGTTGCCGCTTCTCCTTCAACCAACTGTAGCTCAAAACCAGGTAACCTTCTTCTTCCCTTACATGTTCCTTTTTTTTTTTCCTTGACAATTTTATCTGCCTTTTCTTATTTGCCTGTACGTTTCTCTTTGTCTGTTGTTTATGCGAGCTAAAGTGTTCTTTTTTTTTTCCTTTGTTTATGGCGAGTTTCATTGCCTCTTCTTTTTTCCTCTGCTAGGTTTTCAGCTTTCTGTCGCTTTAGCAAAGGTGGTTAGTTGGTTATAGTGGTATAAAGATGACAAGTAGTGGAAATGAAACTGTGAATCTCAAAGCAGTGGGTACTAATGTGGATGAAGCCCCCAATAATATCAATTTAAATGATGCACTAGTTGAAGGAGAAGCCAAAGGACCGCCTTTGTCTCACCTGGGGGTTCAAGAAGCTCAAAAATTAACCAAAAATGGGGAAATGGAGACAGAGGATAAAGATAATGTTACCACAGATGCATTTCACAACACAGTTGTTGAAGCAGAAGAAGACATTCCTGCTGAAAATGTTGCAGAAATTCCCGAAGTCAAACGTTCTAAGACCTTTGTTGGTGATTCTGGCAAAGCTGCATGTGATAGTAATGTCCAAGAACATTCAACTAGTGTTAGTGACATTCAGGTCAATGCTAATGGGATTCATAATGAACAGGAGGATGCAAAATTGAAGTCTGAGGATAATGTTGATGACGATGTGAAATTAAAGTCGAAGGACGATGATTTAGATGATGATGCAAATTTGAAGTCCAAGGAGGATGATATAGATGATGATGCGGAATTGAAGTTCAAGAAGGATGATTTAGATGATAATGTGAAATTGAAGCCTGAGGAAAATGTAGATGATGATTGTGATGAAATTATTATGGATGCCAATGCTAAAGAAAATGATGGAACTCAAGTCCTCGTGGATAACAAGTCTTCTCCATCTAAAATTGTATGTGATAAAAAAGTTGAAGATGATAAGAGTGGGAAGGCAATGAAAGATGAGGTGAGTGAGATGTTCATATCTCCAAATACAGATATTAGAGAGCAACTGCCTAAAATCAAGTTGGATGAGGAGCATGGAACAATCGTGAACACTCCAAGTAAGTCATTCCTGGCCGATCTTTCTTCACTTGAGGGCTATGAGTCAGGAACAGAAGAGGAGCAAGCAGCATTTGCAAAAGAGGTTGAAACTTTTTACAGAGAGAATAACTTAGAATACAAGGCCCCAAAGTTCTATAAAGAAGAATTGAATTTGCTTAAGTGAGTTGCTACTTGTTCATTTTTCTTATGCTTGCGTGATATTCATTACAAACTGTTCCAATTTGGTTATCATGCCCTTATATTTGTAGGTTATGGCGAGCAGTGATCAAACTAGGAGGCTATGAACAGGTTTGCCTTATTTCTCTCTCAGAAAGGTCCTTCAGCTTTGGCCTTCATGTGTTTGCAATGCCTTTGTTAACAATTAAATGTGGCATATGCCTATTTTAAAAATATTACTTTTAATGTGCAATTTTGATTGGTTAACAATGTCAAATGTGGGGTTTCACGTTTATGTGTCACTATAGCTAAGGTCAGGAACCTAAGATTTCTCCCTTCTGCAAGTGTGCTTCCTATCTACATATGTTTGAATAAGTCATACTACTTCCTGTGTTGTTTTGCAATTTTGAATTTGAAGTAACATTTCTTTCGATACATGGATGGTTGATGGATAATCTTATTTTTCACACAAGCTGGTGTGTTCATATTCAAACAAATAGTGCTTGTTTGGAGATTGGAGAGGTATTTGGTAGATTTTGTGGAGAGATTCTGTTGGTGCATTTGTTGGATCTAGCATGCTGATCAGTTTAGCAAGTTGAATAATTGCAAAAGATATGGATGAGTTCCCTTTACAAGCAGATTTGTGGAACTAAATTTTTGTTAGATTTATATTTTGGTAGATTTGTGTTTTTTCCTTCCCATGTAAGTGCAACTTCATAAATACTTAAATGATTTCTACTTCTTGCTGTAAACAGAATCAGTATGAGGTTTTCAATTTTCGTTTTTCCTCTGTTTCGGATTAGAGAAATTATTATTTATGTTGTTGTAATCAATAATTTAGCAGTATACAAATAATTAAAATTCCAAACCTAGACAACTTCAAATATATGTTTACAGTTAAACCAGAATGTAATAAGGCATTGGTAACCAATATCCTTGATCAGCTATAGATGTTATTCCTTTGTGGGAGGAGACTTGAAAAGCAGCCCTTGTTTTGTACTCTCAACTACAGAACTGTTTCAGAAATTATTGTCCAATTGCCTATTGTTAATTAAATATGCAATTGCCTATTGATAATTAAATATGTGCTGATAGAGGCTTCAAGGAATATTGTGATGGGTTTTTTAAAAGTTATTACCTGTTGAATAATGTTAAGAATAACCTTTTTAGTAACTTCATCAGTGCTTCTGCCTTGAGTATCTTGTTAAATTAGATGTCGCTGTTAGTGGTCACTTCGTGTCATCTTCTGCTGCTTTTGGCTTTTCATTTTTTGATTTTTAGTTCAGCATCTTTTAGTTCATCTTCACTTTCAATTTACTCACTTATAATTGTTGATCCCATTGTAGTGAATTTTTCAACTGTTTTCTCGTCTGACATTATAGTTGAAAAAAAGGTATCATAAAGTTCTTTTTGCCTGCAATCTGTTTCAGGTGACTTCTTGCAAGTTATGGCGGCAAGTGGGAGAATCATTTAGACCTCCAAAGTAAGGAAAGTTCTGTTGTCAACTGATGTTTAACTTCTATCTTATAATGTTGTTATTTAGGATTAGAAGGTAGTGAATGTGCATTTGCATCTTTTAATTGGCTGCACAAATAGTACAATAATAAATTTTTAGGCTGATCTAAGACAATGGATTTAGATCTTACAATTGGTTTCATGAGTAGTAAATTAACGTGGTTTGTCCGCTGTATGTGAGAAGAATAGTTATATTATTGTCATTGTTTATAAGAGGTAAAAACTGATTGGATGTTTAGCATGTGTTGCTATTGGATGATATTTGCAGGTTCCTTTGATCTCTCCTTTATTTAATAGAATGTGAAGAACATTGATATTCTTGCCTTTTATAATTATAGTGGTATAATTTAAATTGCAGACTATGTCAGTTTTAGATTAATAAACAACTCTTCATTCCATTTGATTGAACGGGACCTGTACCACTGTCTCATGGACATTTCGAATTTTTTATGAGAAGGTCATTCACTAAATTCTAATTATATATGCTGTACTTTAACGTCACATTTTCCATGTATATTTATTGGAGTTCACAATCATGTATGCAGGCATTGCTTGAATATGAAAAACATAAAATGCGTAATGGGGAGCTTCCTTTTACTGATGATTCCTTGACAGAGCCTATTAGAGTTGAAAATCAGGTAATTTGAAATAGGTCATGCTGGTGATTGTTGCCTGTTTTTTATGTAAATTTAAAATTCATGTATTCTGTAGTTTCTCCCTGACAATTATCACTCGCAACTGGTTGCTTTGAGTATTGTAAAATTGCTTTGTGGGGGAACAATTGACATATGCAATAAGAAAGTAATGATACAAGAAGCATAGGTTTTGTGGACATTTTTGCAGTATATTGTGTGTTATGACATTGGATTGCTGAGGAGGCTTTGGCTTTCTTTCTAGTTGGCTCCTGTATGGATCTGCTGTTTAATGCAGAATAATTATGTCTTGTCCTCTCTGGATAATATGCATGTGAGAAATACTAGACATATCTGCTTAGTTTATATACTTCCTAACTTGCTTGCTTTCCATTGTAAATGAACATCGGCTACTTTTTCATTTTCTTCTTGGTGGCAATTCTGCTATTTTGTTTTTCATGTCAGAATTAATTTTGTCTCTCAATATTCTATTCATTCATCATTATAAACTCAATTGCAGGCATCGGGAAGTCAGGCTCTTGGATCTGGCAGGGCTCGAAGGGATGCTGCAGCTCGTGCCATGGAGGGATGGCACTCCCAGCGTCTTCTTGGTAATGGTGAGGTTTGTCAACCAATCATTAAGGTTCGTGGAGCTTTTCTGTCTTAAAAGTTTGTTTTTTTTTTTCCAAATTTTTGTGCTATTAATTTTTGCCTTATGCCATGGTAAAACATTCTCTGTCCCTTATTTATTTTTCTCTTTCCCCCTTTTGAGTTAGGATAAGAACCTGAATTCCGCATTGAAGAGCGACAAGCAACTAAAAACAAATGGTATTAATGACTAATTGGATCATCATCTAGTGTTTTTAAATTACAAAAACAGTGCTCTCTGAACTCGGACATTCTCTCAGGTTTACTAAAGCGTAAAAAACCTTCAAACATGGAGCGTGCAGTTCTTGTTCCACACATGAAAACAATGAGAACGCAGTTAAGATTACTGGCTAAATTGTTATGACAAATTTTGATGGGTTCTGCAAGCTGAAATTCTCATTTTGCACATGCTGAAAACGGATTTTATTTTGGCAGGATGGATTCAATGGTCATTGATATTGGACCTCCAGCTGATTGGGTGAAGATCAATGTGCAAAGAACTGTAGGATATTTCCTTCTTTAAACCTTATGATTTATGACAGTATAATATATTTCACATTTGAGTCTTTTAACTTTTTCTTAGTGCATTTGCTTCTACACAGAATGATTGCTTTGAAATATATGCTTTAGTTCCGGGACTGCTACGGGAGGAGGTATTGTTCATATCTCAAAGCACGCTACAAGACCTTGCTTTTAATATCAAGTATTTCCCTACAACACCTTGCTTTTAATGCTAATAATGTTATTATTTTCAGGTGCATGTTCAGTCAGATCCAGCAGGACGCTTGATTATATCTGGTCAACCAGAGCAGCTGGATAATCCTTGGGGTGTTGCACCCTTTAAAAAGGTTCGTCAAAAAATGGATGTGTTGCACAGTCAATTTAGAGTTTTAAGGATGTTTTGGGTCACTTAAAGAATATAGTATGGACTTGTTCAATCATTCAATCTTCCAAATATCATTATCCCAATACTAAGGAATATTAATTACATAGATCCAGTCTGTTCATTAAATGAAGTTCAATTCTGGGCTATGGTTTCAGGTAGTGAGCTTACCTTCAAGAATTGATCCACATCAGACTTCTGCCGTGGTGACTCTGCATGGCCAGTTGTTTGTGCGGGTCCCATTTGAGCAATCAGATATTTAGGATCTGGAGAAGGTTGTTAATTATCAAGAAGTTAGCTGTGGTAGATAGTGTGAGGCCTAATTTAGTTGCAGAAGAAGTTTAATTTGACCTGGCCTAATTTAGTTGCAGAAGAAGTTTAATTTGTCAGGTCGTTGCTCATAATTGAAGCTCGAGACCATCTAATTGGGTTTGTTAGTCTTTTCAATTCAGTTGCTAAATATTAGCAAATTATCAAAGTTTATGGATAGGGAAGTAAATAATATGCAGCTATATGTTAATATACTCTGGAATCATTTCTCATTATATTTTATTAAAATATTAAACCCATTTTATTTATTGCTTCAAGTTTTTTTTTTGTATAGAATAGAATTGCTTTTCGTTTCTTGTCTTCTTATTTTCATTTTTATTTAATTCACTGTAAAAATATAATTTTATTTTTGCTAGGGATGAATGTAGACAGTAAACTAAGGTTTTCTAGTTCACATGAACTTAATAGCTTACTTGTATAAAGAGAGTATTCAAATACCGATATTGTTCATTGATAAAGAAGATGATAACCAGTTTAATTAAACAATCACACAATCAACAAACAAAAGTAACAGCATGTGTATTTCTCTCAAAAACAGAGTTCAAATACAATAAACTGTTTCGATACAAGAATGGAAATAAGAACATTAAGAAAGGAAAACAAATTCTAAGGGCCTAACTACAAGAAGAAGAGTTGCACTCTCTTCACTGTTTCCTCCTTCACTCAAAAGTGAAAATACAATTACAACCAAAAGCATGTCTTGCTCTCCCCCTCATAGTTATTTATACTTATTCTTATATTGCCCCTTAACAAACTTCATCCAGCTCAGTAGCCATGCTTCTTCCATTTCTTCTTACATACACTTTCCAGACCATGGGCTTTTGGGCTTGAGCCTTTGTCCTGGATCACAATCTATATCATTGTCGGCGGGTGGGGAAGCAGCCTTGTCCTCAAGACTAAAATGGAGAAATTGGTGGAGAGTTTCTCCATGTTTGCTGATTGTAGGCGTAACTGAAATACAACTAGGAGTGACAACATGTACCCCTTCTGGTTTCGGCCTTCCGGTAAATATGAAATGACTTGAGCTAGTTTCTTCATGACATTGGGACTTGGATCTCCTCCAAACATTTTCGGTGCCACGATTGCTGAGCACCAGTTTTGCTCTACGCAAAGCCAGTTGAAAGCATCGTAAGAGTGGAAGGCGTGATAGCTTCCCTCACGATAGCCCCTGCAAGCACCTTCTGGTGTTCCAAAGCTTGCAAACTTGATTGATGAGATTTTTTGCCCAGGGCCACATTGCAAATGGACTTTAGGCCTCAAGGGCTTGTTGACTTTACCAGAGGATTGCATCATGTAGTTCATTAATGTAGGCTGCCACTCATAGATATCAGCACGTACACTGTCCACTTCTCTTTTAACAAGAGAAATCCTGTTTGGATCACCACCCCCTTCTTCAAACACAACCAACGAGTTCCCTATTGGGTTTAGCCATGAATGAGGAACATGATACCATTTCTGTGAAGCCTCCCTACAATTGGTCAAGCATTTCTTCTCACTAAATGTTCCAGCATAATTGCAAAAACCACAAGTACCATATGCTTTATATGCAAGCCAGTAACGTCCCACACTCTATCCATTTTTCCAAACTTGACATTTAGCCATGCTACCCATATCCAAAGCTAAGGGGGAATTTCCAACAGGAGCATTGGATGTAGTTTTATACCACATAAGTGCCTGCCTTTGGAACACAAAAGCTCCCTGCTCCCACTCAACTGCTGAACTCCCACTAAGTGAATGAAGACTCAATGCTTCTCCCTTAAGAATAATCTTGTAGGTCCGCTTCTACCAAGACAGGGGACCAACATTCGGGAGACCAACAACAATGCTGAGAAGAAAAATTTTGTTGATACTAGTTCTCATCTTGACTCCTTGACTAGATGTCAACTTTGCGTGTTTTAAGCTTCCATAAGCAGTTCTTGCTAGTTCTCCATTGACAAAAACATGCAAAGCGTGCCCAGTTGATAGAACAGTACGTACAAAGTTCTTTCCACTTCTCAGAAAGCCTTCACTGGGGTCGATCTTAACATCAGTCATATACCACAAATAGTCTGAGGCATCCCTAGTTGTATTTATCTGCTCCAGCAACCCAACCATTGTGAATGAATTGTCACCTTCTGATGATGCCTCTTTACTATATGCTTGCCAAGAGAATTCCTCATGCATGGGAATAGGAGTCATTTTCATGCGTGTACTTTGTGCACCCATCCTTGCAGTGTTGTAAACAGAGTTCTTGCAGTATGGAAGAATGCTTATAGACCAAGGAGGCAAGTTATAATGTATATTCCCAAATGCAACTTTGGCGGATGATCTCTGATTGTAATTAGCAAGGAATGCAACACAAGCTCTAGACTTTGATTTAAACACGTGATCCTCTTGATAACTTCCTAGTGGTAGCATAGCTGGACCCGAAGATACTAAAACTGGTTCACATAACTTAATTAATCTATGCAAGTCCTTTAAATGGCCCCATTTAGGCTGCCTTATTATCCTATATTTATCAAGAGGTGCATCGTAATCATAACTTGTGGCAATGAAAAGACCACCAGCGGTTTGCCCAAAATTTGTTTCTCCATGATACATATAGTAATATATGAATGACCCTCCCTTTTGTATAAACCTTGCAACTGAAAGGCCAAGTCTTCAGCTGGTTTGTAAGCAACTGCACCACCAAATTCAGTATACCAACCGTACATGACATTGGCATCTTTCTCGGGAAACAAATTCAGGTCATGGATCAACTTCCCGACATGATCGGGTGGAAAATTGGACTTCCTGAAATGTTCCTCCGAAACAATCGTGTGAGAATTTGAAAAGGAAAATAAAACTAACATCGATAAAAAAATCAGTTGCTCCATCTTTTCTACCTTTAGTCTTTCCTCCCTTGTTTCAGTTTTCTCGTCTAAGATGCAACCAACAACGTCATCATCTAAAATAACATCAACAATCTTGAGGGCTTCGCCGTTTTTCCTCTTCAAGACGATCTTCCACCGTGGCGATATCTTTTCGAGCGTAGCGATTCTCCGATGAAAACCAAGCCCTTTCTTGCATTGCCATGATTTCCACTTTGTTTTGGTCCGTTGACGAGTACCTGCTCTCTTTGGTCCCCATCGATGTAGCTCAGCTGAAGGTGAAAATGTTTGTTGTTTGTGGTTTAAGTAGTATGGGATTTTTGGCTGGTTTGGGCCAAATATGAGTTTGGGTAGATGGTTTGGTGGCCCAAAACAGCTGGATCCACTCCATCCTGCCTGAAACACATGGATTATGCTACTAGCCCCTTCTCTTTCCTTGAAACAATTTTGTAGCAGTCGTGTGAATTCCCCTTTCCCGATCCGCAGACACACCTCACTGGAAATTACAAGTCTCATGGCTTTCACGTGATCTTCAGGCTGGTGCTTCTTGAAACACCCTTTGATATCTTCTCTCAAATAGCAGCGACAATACCCGATATCCTATTGTGCAGGCAGCCTAGTTGTTGTAGCAACCTCCATTTCAAACAACTCGATGTTCTTTTCTACCTTCTCCTTTTGCTGTAGATCTGCAAAACTTTCATAAAAGCTGGGAGAATAACTGTTATGGTGTTGTTCCATCATCTCTTTCTTTTTATCAGTCTGGATCTCGAAAACAGGTTTGGTTAATTCATTTAGACGAATAGTGACTTTTGCAAGTCTCTAGGCATTTTCATCCATTTTTGCTTGCAAGGATTGTTGACAAGTCTCCATTGGCATCCTTGCACTCTCCTTAATGGTTGCAGTAAGTTGGTAGTTTAGGCGTGACATGGATCCTTGGCTCTGTTGCTTCTCACTTCTATCAAGAACTGGTTCCCCATAGGAGCTATAAATCTCAGTGTGAACAGTTTGTTTTTCAGAACGTCTCATCCAACTACTTACCTATTCCCAAAACTCAGCATCCTTCTTTTTTTTCTCCGCCTGATAGACTACCAAGGAAGTCTGAAGCTCGGTAATGGATCGCTTGATCTCCTTTATACATGCTTCTAGGCCGTTCACCTTGCTCTCTGTCTCCTCCAATCAGCCATTCATTGATTGTAAACGAGTTTCCATTTTTGTCTAAGTGTGTTCTCCTTGCACGCAGAGATTCGGCAGGTCGGATCAATGATAAAGAAGATGATAACCAGTTTAATTAAACAATCACACAATCAGCAAACAAAAGTAACAGCCTGTGTATTTCTCTAAAAAACAGAGTTCAATACAATAAACTATTTTGATACAAGAATGAAAATAAGAACATTAAGAAAGGAAAACAAATACTAAGGGCCTAAATACAAGAAGAAGAGCTGCACTCTCCTCTCCCTGTTCCCTCCTTCACTCAAAAGTGAAAATACAATTACAGCCAAAAGCATGTCTTGCTCTCCCCCTCATAGCTATTTATATTTATTCTTATATTGCCCCTTAACAAACTTCATCCAGCTCAGCAGTCATGCTTCTTCCATTTCTTCTTGCATACACTTTCCAGACCATTGGCTTTTGGGCGTGAGCCTTTGTCTTAGATCACAATCTGTATCAGTCATTCAATGTGGAGAAATCCATTTCCTTTGCTAGAAATCTACTTTTAGGAGTTTATACCATTGTTCCTATTTAGTTTAACACGGTCGTGTCTTTAGAGAATGCAGAGCATTCTATTATTTAGAAAAAAAATGTGTTTTGGCCTCATAGTTAGAGATGCAATCATGTGGCTCTGGTAGGACATGCCGTAGATCTTCAATGCTAATAATTTTCCTTAGCAAAGGTGGCACGTTTTAAGATTTGATAGGCTGCACAACCGTATAGGTGTGTGTCCTCCCGTGGGCAGAGTCACAATTTTTACTCCATAAAAGAAACCCTTTAGATCCTTTTCTATTTTTTTTCTAAATTTCTAATTTAGAAAATTGCCTTCAATAGCTAGAAATCTTAGAGAGACATCCTCTCTTCTTCCATACCCACCAAAATATGAAGAAACCAAAGAAATCTAAATGCTAAGGGCGCGTTCAGGGATAATTGTGTTTTCAATTTTTTTATTTTTTTAAAATTAAAATATATTTGACAGATTTTTTTTCCGTTTTGATTTTTACAAAAATATAAAGAAGTGATTTTCATGCTAAAAATAAAAAATAAAAATTTTCAAAATGTGGTTTTTAGTATTTTGCTTTTATCAATAATTTAATTACTTTATTCTTTTTATCACTACCGCTACCACCATCACACCGCCACCAGCCACCACCACCATCGCTGTCACCACCACCAAATCGTCGTCACTGCTACCGCCGCTGTGGCCACCACCACTGCTACCACAACTGTTACTACCACCGCCGCCATTACCACTGCCACCACAACCAACATGGTTGTTGTCGCCGCCACCACAACCACCACTACATTGCCGCCACTGCCACCACCATATCGTCTCTACTGCCACCACCACACTGTCGCTACTGCCACCTCCACCAGATTGCTACTACTATCGATGTTGCTACCACTACTACACTATCAACACCGCTGCCACCATCAGACCTTCACCACTACTGCTATTGTCGCCACCACCATTGCTACTGCTGCTGCTGCCACCACCACCACATCACCACCACCAGACTATTGCCATTGCCACCACCACTGCCGCCATCACCTTTACCACCGCTACCACCACCACCACATCACCACTTCTACCACTATCGTCTCCGTAGCTGTTACCACCGAAATCATTATCATAATATACATAAATAATTAAAAAATATACATGAATAATTAAAAAGTATGATACAATTTTTAAATATATAAAATAGTTTTTTAAAAAATAGATAATAAAAACTAAAAATAGGTTTTGGATTTTAAAAAATAAAAAATTAAAAACCTACAACTTTACTAAACGCACCTTAAAACACCAAGAAAATAACTATTCATGACTTCTTAAGTTCCTTCCTCTCATTCAGAGCAAATAAGTCTAGAGGTAACTATAGATCAAAATCTCATTTTAATTAGGAGTGAGCATGGATCGGTTAACCAGTTTATAGGCAAAAAAATTAATCAGTTCATTAATATCGATTTTTTAAAAATATTAATCATTAATCGGTCCATTATATTCAGTTAATCAGTTTCGATTTTTTGGTTTAGTTAACCAATATTTTTCAGTTAATCATTAAAATTTATAATATAAAATTATAAAAAAATTAGGCAAAATTTAATTAAATTTTAAACGTGCAAAGTAACTCAAAAAAATTATAAAAAATATAATTTACTCTCCAAAATTTATGTTCAACAAATTAATAGCTGATATTATAGAATAAATTTGATATTTGTTGAAAATTAACATATTTGATTATAAGTTATATAAAATTTTAGATAATATTAAATGTTAAAACATAAACTCTAAAATATAAAAAAAAATATAGCTAAATACTATTAAGTAAAATATGAATACCAATATATGATAAAAAATAACATATGTAAAAGTTAATCGGTTACTACATATAAATATTATTATATAATTAAAAAATATAATATAAATTTACTTTAAAGTATTATATAAATTTTATAGAAAAATATACAAAATTAAGATATAAAAATAAAAATATAATTTAAAATATTATTTTATGTAAGTTTTAGAGAGAAATAGTATATATATATATGTGTGTGTGTGTGTGTGTGTGTGTGAATCAGTTAACCGGTATCCAAAAATTGAAACCATAATCAAAACTAAAAAATATAAAAATTAAAAACCGTAACCGAGTTCATCGAATCGGTTAATCAAAAAATTGATTCGATTTTGGACCGATTTTACGGTTAACCTATTTTTGGTTTTTTTTTTCTCATCTCTACTTTTAATAGATCTTCCCATTTAGTATTTTTTTACTTGATCATGGCTATCAAATCAACATATAGCAGTTGATTGAATCCAAAATAATGTGAACTGTCTAATATTTCATGATGATAGATAGATAAAAATATTTTTCTTTAATACCATAAAAAACCGTTCATAATGCCCGATAAATTTGTGAATTAGAACCAATTTACAATTTAGAAGTATAATACAATTTTCTAATTTTATTTATTTTACCACCTACAACTTTAAAAGATGATATCAACTTTTTTAAATACAATTTTGTTCCTTTTAAAATTTCTCTTATTCATTTTTTTTCATTATTTTTCATATAATATTTTTATGTTAAATATTAAGTTGATTTGAAAAAATAAATATGATAAAAATGGCAAGAATAAATTATTAAAAAAATTACTATATTTGATTATTTTTAAAAAAACCGATTTATTATGTTGTATGAACTTTTTTTTTGTCTGTTAGTTTCATTATAAAAATTATATTGGGAAACATGTTAAAATTTATATTGTGAGAAATTTTTATCTTTAATTGATTCAATTTTAATAATGCCACGATTGAGATTTCAACCTGTAAACCTTTATTTTCATGGTACAATTTTGAAACGATGGGTTTTATATATTTTCTATTGTTCTTAATAAGCTCAAAAATTTTGTAGAGGCGAAGGCCTCTATAGCCAAAGGGAAAGGGGTCGGTGGTGAGCTAGGCGAGAAAACGTCCTGTCGGGTGGATGGTATATGAACCTGCAAAAAAAAGGCTACCCCGATCAAACCGAGGCATTAACACTCTGATGATTAAGTCAGTAAAGCTTGGAGAGAATGGCAAGTATGCTAGAAAATGGCATATGAAGTGGTGTGTGTAGAATAAGAATGAACTCAATATTTATAGAGTGTATAAAAAGCCACATAAGAGGCTCATCTTGGTGTCAGAATAGGCTGACGGTGATGTGATTGTGTGCAAATGGCGATTTGATGGAAATGTGTGTCAGAGAGCTTTCGTGTGGCAGTGATGCATTTCGTCCAACCGGATGGCCTTGATCTGCATATCTCGACTGCCTATGCAAGTAGTCTCAGATGTTTTTGGGCCTGTGCAACGTTGGGCTTCTAAGGGATGCCTTTTAGGATAGGCCTATTGGAAAATGATGAGCAAAATGATAATGAACATCATCATTTGTCCCCCTTTGAATGGTTCAGTCAGTTATGAGGATCAAATCATGGGGTTGAACTTGCTACAACATTAGCCAAATCAAGCCGTTATTTTATGAAAATGAGGGGCAATCTTTTAATGTGACCTGGTTTGGCATATGTTTTCTTGGATGCATCAATTGAAAATTAGGATAAAAGTCATGGGATATCATTAATCGAGATAAGTTTATCAGTTGTGTGATTAGGATTTAAGTATGTCGACCAAGAAATCATTGATAAAGAATATGATCATCTGTTGTAGTGACTAGGATTTAAGTACATCGATCTAGAAAGTGTCGATCAGGAATATGATCATCAATCATGGTGATTGGGATTTAGGTACATCGATCGAGAAAGCATTGATCAGGAATATAATCATTAGTCATGGCGATTGGGATTTAGGTACATCGATCGGGAATATGATCATCAGTCATGGCAACTAGGATTTAGTCACATCGATCGGGAATATGATCATCAGTCATAGCGATCGGGAATATAATCATCGATTACTTCGATCGAGGTTCAATTTGTTCCTCTTTTTCTTTTCACTTGATGAATCTAATCGGAGGGTGGAAGGAGCCGAGCAGCTTAGTCATTGAGGGATGATTGTGTCAGGATTTTGAATCCTTTTTAATCCCTTCACGTAATTTATTCTTGTAGATACAAATAATTAATTTGAGGGTTGTTTTCTGACCTTTAGAGACATTTTTCTTCACAAGGGGAAATTCATGAGTTTTCTGGCTTCCTATTGTGGCATCTCATGAGGCTTTATACTTATGTGGTTTTTGTTGGGCTAGCCTTTTTTTGATAAATCAGCTCTTGCTGTGCTTTTCTAGATTCTATAAATGAGCATATTAATATGGTTGCTATGTGAAAGAGGTGGAGTTACTTGAGGATGTTGGCTCTTTGTTTCATTGGGGGTCCCTCGATTGCATCTTATGCTTCCTTCAATGAGGGCAGGATTTGCTTCGATGTCCTATCTATTATTTTCCTGTATATTGATCCGATCATGTTTTGATATTGTGAAGCCTTTTGTGCATTAGTTTTGTGTTAGGTTAATCATTAGCCTTTTGGCATTTAGCATCCTCTATGCTTCAATAGCCAGTCATGGTCACATTGTTTTTTTTTTTGGGTGGCGAATTGCATCCTGGCTTTTCAAAGCTAGCATATTTCAGAGTAAAGCATGAGGAAGCAGAGGTCTTACTTTTTAACTTTTTGAGTTTATACAGTCCTTTTGATTAATGCAATTGTTTTGTTCATAATTATTTTCATCGAGGGATGGTAGTTTTTTTGGGAAAGCCAAGACTATTCTAAGCTTTAGTCGACTTCTTAGCTTGTTTCTTTCGAGTGAGAGCCATTTTCCTAGTTAGGGAATTGAGGGCGACTTCAAGAGTGATTAGGCATCATCCACATGGTTGAGATTTGAGGCTAATACTTTGATGACGTGGTTAGCTGATTAGGGAAGGTGCCAATTAGGGGCAGACCACCGGTCGCACTATTGGGGCCCTGTCACTTCTAATTAGGAAAACATCAATAAAAAGTGACTATATAGTATGGGTAGTGTTCTCCTTTTTTCTGTAGGTCAATCAATTGGCTTGACCAAGTTAATGCTTTAATTTAATCATTAAATGCGGATATTTGGATCATTGTTTCTTTAACTGTGTCATTTAGGAGGGAATACCGAGTAACTGCCTTCTTTAAATCTTTATTGCTTCGCTTCTCGAGCCTTTATTACAGCAATTTATTCTCTTCAATTTTTGACTTTTTATTTATTAAGGTTGCCCCATAGCTTGTTTTGAAAGCTCTTTGTGAGGCAATTTTTATGGGAGCTCCTATAAATAGGCATACCTTTTCATATTTTCTTGGAATGTTTGGGAACTTTACTTTTCATGTTCTTCTCTCTTCTTTTTCCTTCCCTATAATGCCACCTGCTCATTTTTTGGACCTTTCTTATTTTTTCGACTCTCCCATTTTAGGAAGATGAATGAATTGCTAGGTTTTCTTTATCATTGTATCACCTATCGATGGCAGGTGATTTATCCTTTGCCCCTTATCTCCTCTTCTAGCTTTCAATTTTGTACTCTCATAGAGCCACAGTTGGGGTGCAAGTCTATACTTTCTTCTTATTTTTAGGTTCTGAGGTGCTAGAAGAGGGAGAGGATTGCACCATTCCATGGATTGATAAGAGGTGGTATTATAGCAATAACTTATATGTGTAGGATTTTTGTAATGTATCTTTCCCTGTAATAAAGCAAATTAAAAATTATATGTTTGATGTATCTTTGTACCCTTGAAAATTTTAATAAAATTCCCAGTTTTTGACTTATAATGCCATTTTCCCCTTTTTGCTATTATTGAACAGATATTTTTGTTGCTTTTTATCATATGATTTTCGCTCAAACATACTTTAGATTTTATTTCCAAGGCTTTTGTCAATCGGATATTCGTAGTCGGTAGTGATCTCAATGACCAATAGAAATACTTTTCATCAACTAAAGTAGTGTAATAGTGACCAATTTTTTGATTATTCAGCCAGTATTGAGATTATTTTGATCAGGAATGTAACCCCTCAAAATTTGTATCTAACATGTATGGTACGTCCTACAGCATAAATAGTAATCTTGAGACAATTTTCAGGGTAATTACAGTAGAATAGCACAAAAAATTTAAAAGTGCATATGGTTTAAACATTCTTAGGCCAAGAAAATTCAAGGATGGGTGACAAATTGAGATGAAATTGAGCTTAAATAGGTCCTCAAAACAAACAGCAAAAATTTTACTTGATACCGTAAAAAGGGTTGACCGAAAGTTTGATCGGGCTTTAAAATATTTTACGGACCTTCAAAAATTATTTCATTTTTTTAGATCCATTATAAATATTCCTAATTAAAGTATGAAAGTGAAAAATAATTTTTTTGATAAGTTTGAATTTTTGGATTTCGAACTGGCTGATTTTTCCTCTGAAACTAAAACTATACCAAAACGATCTTGTAATGACTTGAAATTTTAAACACACTCTCTTGCATATGTTTGAACATGCAAGGTAAAATTGTAGAGTATTATGATGAGTGGAACACCATTTTTTGAAAAATGGTGAAAAATTAAGGTTAATTTAATTAGCCGAGTTAAAAGGCATTTTTAATTGGTTCAAGGGTATAAATGTCATAAGAAATTGGGTTAGGATCATTTGGAACCAAAAATTATGTAAGGGGATTAATAGAGAGATTAATTAGGCCAAAAGTGGGTACTTAAGTGAAATTGGGCCAATCGGTTGGACCAAGGTGGTTGGACATGATTTGGCCTAATTAGGATGGGTATAAATAGGAGAAAAATCAGAAAAATCAGCCATCTTCTCCCTTCTTCTAGCCGTCCCACTCCTCCCTCTTTGTCTTCATTTTTCTTCCATTTTCATCAAGTGAATTCTACCAAATCTTATGTCCTCTATAATTCTAAAGCCCTAATTTCATCCTTAACCATATCTAGAGCTCATTTTGAGTGGATATGATGAAAGAAATTGTAAGGAAAAAGGTTGGAGCAAAAACTCAAGTAAGTGTATTTAGTGATAATTTAATATTTTAAATAGATTTTGATATGGAAACTCATCTTTTGAATTGAAATTGAATTATGGATGAGGAAATATTGAGGAAACAATTCATGGAAGATTTGGCCAAGTTGGGAACCAAGTGGAATCAAGATGGAAAAATGGAAGAAAAGGTGAAAATAAAGAAAATTCACGAGGAGAGCTTGAAAAAAAGAGGTTAGTGGATACAAATTACACCTAATTTCATTGTTTCTTTGAATTATACTTAAGAATTACATTATGTAACACTATGAAATTAAAGGAAAATATGAGATAATTTAAGATAACATTATAAAATGATATTTTAACATGAAATAGGTAAGAAAACAAGTATATAATGGAAACTCATGCTGAAGCCGAATGGTCCCTCATGTAGTATAATGTGATAATTTTATGCTATTTGGCATATTAAGTATAAAATGGGTAATACTAGGTTGAATAAGCATAATTTGATTAATTTGAGTTTAAAATAATATATAGACATAATGTTGATCATGTAAATATAATGATATATTATTATGTAACTAGGTGAACTTAAAGAATAATGAGAAATAATTTAGGACAACTTTGTAAAATACTGATTTAAAATGAAATAAGCATGAAATTAAAAGGAAATTAAGTATATAAGTAGTAATCATGCTTAGGATGAATTATGTTTCATATGGTATAATATGTTAGTTTAATGTTTTTATACATATGAAGCCTAAAATAAGTAATACTAAGATAATTAAATACACCATGGTTGATTTGAACTTAAAATAAGGTATGGACATAATAGCTAGTATGTGAACATAATGGTATACAAATAAGTAACAAAGAAATACTAAAGTAATACACACGCGCGCGCGCGCGCGCACACACACACATTAATAAGTATATTCCATACATTAAAAACCAAGTTAATCATGTTGTTTCATATATCATAAGCAATAGTTATACTAATGCTTGACTATGATGTATTTACACTCTCGATTAACCAGCTTACAAGTATAATAACATTCAAAATGGTCATCTGTAATCACACTCAAGTACGCTTGATATATATATATATATATATATATAACAGGTAACCAATGGATTAGAGAATCTTGACATATTTATCAACCTCATGTAGTAAACAATAAGAGCATTTAAGAAACTTAACAATTAACTTAACATGTTTGTGTTGTATACTGATTGAGAATTCTTTGTGCATTTAACTCATTTAAACAATTTCGAATATTTGCAACCAACTATAAATACCATACATTTGTATATATATCTTGTTACTTGGTAACTTCTATTTATTTAAACTTATGAAACAATACAAGCAATTCATGTCGGACATGTAATCAAGCAATATCCATAACTCTTATACAATACTTGCTTTGTAATTTATACTTTAATGTCAGTATTGTACTTATAGTTTAGCCTATCCAAGTTCTAAAGGTGGATAACGGGAACGGTGGATACCCGAGGGTATCAAAACGGTAGATATATGAGGATATCAAAACTATAGACCCAAACAGGGTCAACTGTATGGTGGACCAATCAAATAGACCCAAACGAGGTCAGCTAACAACCCAAATGGGGCTGTGCATGATCCAACAGGATCAACTATACTTTAGACCTAAAAAGGTCAATGGTAGCAGCTGCAATATCCCTATAGGCGCCTATTTATCCACAATTGAACTCTAGTAGCAGGCAATACTATGTTCATGTTCATTTTGCATAATATACTCATACTTTACAGAGATAATATGGCCTTTGTGCCATCAAATTTTGAATAAGCAAAATCTTCAGATTTATAGATACATTTATCAATGTATCAAATTTCGTAATCACATATATATCATAATGATTGCATCATTTCAAAATCAGTGGATAAGTATATGCATTTAAACATGATCAAGACATTGAAGAATCACTTGCCACAAGCTTATTCATATACTTTATATATATATATATATATATATATATATATATATATATATATATATATATATATATATATATATATATATTTCTAGACTTTCATTCAATGCTGTAGAATTATCCATCACATATTATAACAATTATGTATTTTCACTCATCAATGGAAAACTAGAGCAGTCAAACATACATCATTCACTTTTAAAGAATGACTGACCTTGAGTTTGATCCTAGGCTCAATATGTATAAACCTGCACTTTTAAGTATCTTCAAATTATCTAGCATATGCTTTATTAATGAACTTGCTAGATGAGTTTATTTGTGACCTTTCTATAAACTCTGATTGCCACGAAGGTTGCATTAATTAATTAACAAATCTAGTCATTTTCTGTTATAAAAGTTTATTCAACCAAACTTGATAATACATTAAACTTATAGTTGTAGATAAACTCAAGTTATGATAAGAGTTAAGTACACAATTACATTTATTCGACACCTATCATAGCAAAGACAACATCATTTAGGTGAGGTAGCTATAGAGGCTTCAATATCGATTATGTATTATTACAATTCAGTTACTTCAAGAACTATTCTATGCCAATACACTTCTTATAATCAAATTAATGAGACTATATACATTAACATATCATAATATTTTAACACCAAGCATATATAGAAACTTTGTTTATGTCTTTATTGAAATAGTGAAACTAAGAATCAGTATAATCATATTTCATGCCTGTTCAAGTGCTCATCATAAAACACGCCTCTTTCTTAAAACCTTACAATATAGCTCATCATGTATTTGATTATGTAAAAAGATACACGATCCCTGGTGTATTTATATACACAGGTATTCATAAAGTCATATAACAATACGAGTATCTAAAATTGGACATATATCATCGTAACTATGTACTTTAACATGTTATCATTCACACACCATGAAACACCCTTAAATCTAATTCTTGTACTTATATTATACACTTTGTACATGTATGTGATCATATCATAATACCCAATCTCCAGTGTATGTACATGTAATCATGTATTCATATAGCAATACAAGTAGCAATATTTGAATATAAGTATCATTAAGTTCATATACTTATATATGTTATCATCAGACATCACATGTGTTCATAGTCATACTATAACACCACTTATTCCATAGTATAAGTGCATGTTCATATATACACATTTACTCTATCATAAAAGTATACACATGTAAGTATATTCGCATATAACCAGTATATACATAAGTTTAATTATATATGAATAATTGATATTATTATCAATGATCTTTACCTATGTACATATATGAATACATATATATACACACCTTTATCAGTGTTCATAACACATGCCACTATTGAACTCTATACTCAGGCAATACTTTAATTGATTCTCTTTTCATATAACATATCATAACATTCAATTGCATTTTATCATATAATTCAATGAATTCTTTGGTCATACCTTAACTATACATATATCAAAATTATGCTTATATGGATTATTGGCATGCTGAAGTGTTGTACATAATTTATAGAGGTACTAAGATAGCATAACAAGTTCTCTCAAACAATGCATGGCAATAAAAGAAGGATACATGTTACATAGGCAAGTCACGAGCACGACCCAGGCGAAAAAAATAAAAGTCCACATATACAGCATTATCGCGAGCGCGACCGAGGAAAAAATAAAAGTCCACATATACAACATTGTTGCGAGCGCGACAGATGCAGATTATACAATTCCAACATCTTCTCATTAACAACAACTCTTGTAAGGATTCCTTTTTACGCCTCAATAGCTTACTCAAGCTTACACCGCTTTATCTCCAGTTTCATGCATTACTAATTCATAGCACTTCCAATTAATACCTTTAATTTAGATTCCATAATTTGACATCAAAACATATTATGAAACATGTATATACCATGAATGGTTAAGGGTATATTTTATGCTAAGTCCTCCTTTAGAAATATAATTACACAACAATGTTAAGCTTTTAGGGAATAATCCCTCTAAGAACTCTAAGTTCTTCCATCATTTTTGACATGCTTTAACAGTTTTAGATTCTAATCAAAGACTTCAATTTGCATGCATTTAAAAGAGCAAGAAGATCCATCTAAATTCAAAACCACACAAATCCTATACCTTGGCCGAAAATTCCCTTTTTACTTTCAATTTTGTACCTTTCCTTTTCCTTTGTTCCTTTCACCTTCTTCTTCTTATCCTTAACAACAATTCATCCATTGATCATACTTCCATCATTTTACTCAATCCAACCATTCAATCAAAATAAGAAAAAGATGAAGAAGATATGAATTATCCAATTAATATGTGCTTACCTTAATGTTTAACACTAGTTATCCTTGATTAATTTCACATGCAAAGATTTCTTCAAGAATTTCTTAGAGAGAGATTTAACAATGTCTTTGAGGAAAAGAAGAAAGAGAAACTTAGAATTCCTTCAAGGAATTTCCATCCCACACACTCCCTCTCTTAAATTTCTCTTTCTTTTATACCATTTTCATCTTTTATACTACTAAGGAAAAATTTCTTTATTGGTCCTTTAAAATTTTGCATGTCACACTAATTTCCCTCTAGCTTTTGCATGTTACACTAATGCCTCTCATCTTCTTGTATATTTAACATTGACCTATATATTTTATACTTCTCTTAAATCAACCTCTTAATTCATTCATTTATTCACATTTGACCCTTAAGATGCCGTATTTACAAATTGACCCCTAAACTAATGCTTCATGCTTCAATTACACTCTCGAATATTATGATACAACTATAATAATTTAATTATACCTTTATAAAATTCATACCATATAATTCACACATTTATCACATAATTAATTATAACTTAATAACATTTATGCCCCAATCAATACCTTAACTACTAATAATTCATCCAATAATGCTCAATTAGACTTTAATAACATGTAATTGCCCTTGAATTCTACTAAGGCCTATTTAGGATCTTTACATCAATATTCAACGAGTGGTTATGTATAAAGTTCCTATTCATGTGAAAGCATGTTTTTAGTCTAAACATGTTGGCCATTGTTTAATTATAATAATTGGAAAATTCTCTAAGTATTGTTTGAGCTGTTACATGTTTGTCATTGCATTTGTATTTACAAAATATCGAATATGAGAATAAGCCCATATACCTTTTTATGCAACAAACTAGCATATATTTGATGTGCTAATTGTAGTGCTGCCTTTTTACTTGTTATCTCTTAGTAAAGGTAGAAAGGGCAAAAATACTTGCCTTTAATTAGCGATGAACATTTTTGCTATAGCGATAGAATTTTCATCGCTATGTATAGCGACTATTTTTACTTTTACTAGCTAAAATTGCCAGCGATAACCAAATTATGACAATTGGTCATTTAGTTGCTATAGGGAAATAGCGACAGATTTTCTTCAATTAGTGATGGAATCTGCCATTGCTAAATCCCTATTTTTTGTAGTGGAAGTGAAGACTTTCCAGATTAGTAAGTGAAAACTGGCCAGTTTGGCTTGAGCTGGCCAATTCACCTTGATTGATATTATCAGCTCAAGCCTACTAGCGCAATTAAGGATAAATGAAGAGGAATTTTCCAAGCTTTGACTTATAGCCTTTAAGAACTAAAGAAATAGTTCTTGATTGAAAGATTTATCATCATGGGATTTTCTTTTGGATTAAGAACCCCTCAGATCCTAGTGCCTATAGCAGGCAAGTTCAAGTAGAAGATTAAATTGACTGAGAAAGTTATTGACATGACCAATGTGAGCTTGCTTCAATGCAAAAAAATTTGGTAGAGGTAAGTAAAAGAAATGAAGAGCTAGAGCAAAGACTTGTTGAACTTAAAGAGAAAAGTGATGAGCTTGTAGCAGAAAGGTATCTCGCTTATGGGAAAAAACTAATCAATACTGTTAAAGAGAAATTTCCCTTACAAGGTTGGGCTTGGATAGATGATATCTATCTTAATAAGGAATAGATAGTCTATTTTTTTTGTTTTTGTTCGATGTTGTAATTTATTAAATAATTAATATAATGAATGTTTATTGGAGAACTATTAGCATTGTTGTCCTTCTATTTATTGATATTTTTATTTAACTAAGTTAACATAGAATAGAACAAGTGCTTAGCAAACAATATTTATTATGCTTGTTAATAGAGAAAAAATACATAAGGCTCATTTGGTGAAAATGCTAAAGTGAGACAAGAAAATGAACATCAACAAAATATTGAAATTATTGATAATATAACTTATCATTAGATATATTCCAAAAGTACGGTAATATTTTGCCAGTCAAATCGTTCAATCGATAGGCATTAGAATTGACTACGTTATATACATGATAAGCTTTTTTCTAGTTTGGTTCGAGCTTGCCAACTCTAGCAACAATCTGAGCTGAGATTGCCTTCCTTAACACTAGCTATCCAACTATGAAAGACATCGGTTTGAGGTAATGATCATGATAAGAATCCATTGATGCCTGTAAGCAGCGAACTAAACTCTCATTGAGCTTCCAACATGTCAAGATGATAAAGTAGGTTGGTTTCATTATCATCTGATATATACTGGGAAGTTCAACGACTTGGAATACCAATTTTAGATGGGATTATGACCTCAACTCCATAAGTTAATAAGAATGAGGTGACACCAGTTGTTGCACGTTGTGAAGTAAGGTATGCCCAAAGCATATTATTCAACTCATCTACCTAGAGTCCTTTTGCACCATTAAGCCATTATTTGAGTCCAACCAATATTTTTCGATTAGTGACCTCGGTCATGCCATTAGATTATATATGATAAACAAAGGTGAAGTTAAGATGTATGTGCAAGTCCAAGCAATACTTTTTAAAAGGTGACAATCTAATTGTTTACCATTATCAATGATAATGGTATACAAGATATTGAACCTAGTAATTATAGACTTTAATGACAACATAATGATGTTGGTAGGAGTGGTTGTTGCTAAGGGATCAACTTTAACCCATTTTGTGAAATGACATCAATGATAAAGATCTTTTGTTGGCCAATTGATTGGGTTTTAGTAAGTATGCCGAATCAATTTAGTAATATAGGAAAAAATTAGATTAAAACTCTAAAATCGTACCCAAGGAATTGTGTATGACAGACTTTTGTTTGAATAAAATATGCTAAATAATTCCCAATTTTTAATTATTTTTTATTGTAACTAGATTTACCCAAATAGCTAAACAATTTAACTAAAGGAATTAACAACAAAATGTAATGGAAATAAAATTTAGCCAGGACAAACTCTAAACGTTAATCAATGAAAAACTCTTGCTAAGGGATCTATCCTCCTCTCTCTCTATATGCAATTGACTCTAAAAAAATTGATACAACTCAATTATGGAAAACCTAACTCAGTATAAGTCTCTTTTTAGAACACCATTCTAACTTATTAAGCTCTTTATCTTGAAATAAATTAATAACTAGCATTATCCCAAGTTATTTAACTCCTAGATTTCAATTGAATCTCCTCTTGAAGTACCCAATCTTGACCTATTCAATCCCTAAATTGCTTAAACCTAATAACAACATGCATTCATAAATCCAACCTCTTCTCAAAATGTAAGAAAATAATGAGCATAATAATATTAGAATAAAAAAATATACATTTATGAACAATATTCATATTCAAGTTTTAGCCACCTATTAGATACATTAAAACTTGGATCAAAATACGTTCAAGAAGTAGAAAAGCACAGGAGCATTTAAATAACTAAACTGATATTAATCGTAATCTCAAAACAAAGTCATTACAATAAAGAGGAGTCGATTTAAGAATCCCTCACAAAAGACAGAACTACTTACTAATCATTATAGAAAGTAATAAAAAAATGATATAAATGATATCTATACTCATGATTGACTTCTGATCAACTCACTCTTTAGCTTTTGAGTTTCTTTTTCAAGCCAAAAACCAAAAGAAAAATAACCTAAAAACTATATCTCTATGAAGGTTAAAATGATCAAAACTAAAATCTAGTGTGAAAACTACAATAAAAAGAAATACAATAGAAGAAAATTAAAAATCCCCTAAAAAAGAAAAATACAGAAGGAGAAAGTTCAGATCCGTTAAAAAATTTAAATTCTTGCTTTTATAGTTTCTAGGGTGCATAACTAGATTGGCAACCAATCCAATCACATGCTACTCTAAATTTTGCCAAACAGCAAATCTACATGACTCAATCAAGTTTGGATCTAGTGGCATTGGTCTTCTTCTTCCTCACTTGCACCAATCAACACGACTGGATCAGGTTTGGATTTAGTCACATGGGTAGTATTCTGGATTGAGAGACCTCACTTAACACGACTAGATTGGAATTCAATCCAGTCACATAAGTATGTTTCTGGAATAAACTTCAAATCTGCAATCAACATGACTAGATTGGCATTAAGTCTAGTCGTATACCTTTGTCTTTTGCAAAATGCTACCATTTCAAGCTACCCAACTACATAGAAATCAATCCAGCCGTGTATACAGCCAAAAACCTAAAAAATAAGCACAATTTAACAACATAAGCCTAAATTTCTCAACAACACCAACAAGACTCAAAAATAGACCTAAAACACACACAAATAAAAGCATAAATTGGAGTTATCACTAATTACTAGAGGAAATGGACCCAAGATATCTATACCCCATTATACGAAATGTTAATGGATGGAGATCGTTATTTGTCGAGTTGACTTTTGATCCAAAATGTTATTGAACCTCTGGCATTTGCCACATTTCTAAATGAGCTCTTTCGCATGTTTATCCATCTTGGGCCAATAATAACCTTAAAATAAGGATTTTTGAGTTATTAATTGTGTGCTTTCATGCACACCATAGATTCCTTCAAGAATCTCCTTGAGAACATAATTACCTTCCTCTATGTTAAGGTAAAGGGACCAAAGATGGGAAAAAGACAATCGATACAATTTGTTCTCTATCATGATGTATAAACTAGATTGGCAAACTATTTTTTGAGCTTATGTTTGGTCATTTGAAAGAGTACTTGCACTCAAGAATGGGTAAATAGGTGGCACTATCCATGTATAAGCTTCTGAACTTGGAACTTATAAGTTCATAACTAGGTTGTTTGATAACTTCCCTAATTATTTATGATGATGGACTTGGACCTTATAAGTTCATAACTAGGTTGTTTGATAACTTCCCTAATTATTTATGATGATGGACTTGGACCTTTCAAGGAGGCTTGTTTAGTAAGAGCATCTGCCTTTTAATTTTATATCGGGCTATCTATTCGATTGTCCGAGTTCCTCCTATAGTTTCCAATTATGACAATAAAGTAAAAATGAAAGATTTATATTGAACCATTACTTGATCCTTTACTTTGAATTTGCTGAGCATTTGACTGATAACAAGTTGAGAATCTGAAAAAATCTACAAATAATAGCTTAATATTTAAAGCAATTTATAGACCGAAGCATAAGGCTTCATACTCAGCTACATTGTTATAAGCATAAAATGATATCTTAGCTAGACCTAGGATATTTATCTTGCCTAGGCTTGTGAATAACATAACAACACTAGCGCCTTTAGAACAAATAGCCCCATTGACATGCAACTACTAAGAAAGGGTGGAAAGCGATGTTAGAGGCATATAAAGTTCAACAAAGTTAGCTAGGACCTGAGCTTTGAGTGTGGGCCAGGGTTCATTGTAACATCCCCTTATTTAACCACCAATCACAATACCAAGCCAATTCAAACACAATTATCCATAAAACATTCATGTCCTAAAATCTAACATACACAATATATATATAAATTTTAAAATACCATAAATGCCCCAAAAAATATTCATTTACATTGTATTTATGAACCATAGAAAATGCAAATATAATACACTAATGTCCAAACTATGATTACATAAAAAAATAAGTACATCTGCATCAAAATCCTTTTTTTGTACATCTACCTCAAAATCCACTCCAAAGGCTTCTTTCAAGCTCCATCATCTATTCCCTGTGCGCAGTAAATAAACCAGGTGCTAAACATTTATGATGGTTAGTGGTGGATACAATACTAAAATATTTCATATTCTACATTTTTGTGCAACAATACTTCTATTTTTTATTATTTATTACCCTTTTTTCCATTTAGAATACCGTCAATTAAATTTTCTAGCTTAACTGTTTTGTTTTCCCAATGTAATCTAATTTTGATATGGTTATTGTTCTGCTATTTTAAAATATATTTTTGGTTTGTAGTCTGTTACTATGTTGTTAAGTTGATATATATTCTGGATTAAGTTCTGTTAATATATCTATTCATTTAATCTATTCTTGTACCTCATTTGTTATTTGTTTTGTCCATTAAATATATCTTCTTGTTCATAATCTATCAATAGCTTTATTTTTTTAGAGTGCTCATCCATTTTTATTAATGAATTTACTTTTAGAACCTCCTGATTACTTTCCATTTCTAATACTTATTTCTTGTTTTCTATTATCTTTAAAAATTACCATTTAATCCTTTAACTTACTATTATCTTATTTTATTTTATAAATTGACACTCTAACTTGACAATATTTCTCATTTAGACACTTAAATTTAGCTAATGATCAAATAAACATCTCAACTTGAACAATAATGATTTTTAAGCCATTTATGCTAATATGGCAGAGAGTGTAATCGACACACAATTGAGCATGTGAAAGACAGCAACAATTAATTTCACAAAAGTGACAACGCTATATAATGGTCATCATTTTATACCATACATGTCCATACCATACATTCACCACCAATCGATCTTTTTCCTCTGCTCTGCCTATATATTGGTGCCTTTCACTTTAATTTCATTCCTTCAAAGAAGAAATTAGGTAACAATAATGAATACTAACAAAATAGAAATAGGAGCTAAGGGCACAAAAGGTGATGGAGAGAAAAAGTCTACGGCTGCCGGTAGTGGTGGTGAGAAGAAAGAGGAGACAAAGCCAATTTTTATTTACAAAATCGACATGTATTGTGATGGTTGTGCTAAGAAAATTAGACATGTTTTCAAGTATTTACAAGGTGAGGATCAATCTTGAAGATTTATTCATTTTTTTGAACATTAAGCTTAATTATCTATTGATTTATTTAAGGTGTGGAAATGGATTGTGAAGCTAACAAATTAACGGTGAATGGGAAATTGATTCGATGAAAGTGAAAGTGATACTGGAGGAGAAAAATAATAAGAAGGTTGAAATTTTATCTCCTCAGCCTAAGAAAGACGGCAGTGATAAGAAATCAGAGGAGAAAGCTGAGAAGGAACCATAAGAGAAAACAATCAGAGGAGAAAAAACAACTTAAAGAGGTAAAATTTTGGAACTAAAACAAAAATAATTATAAATAAATCTTTATTAATGTGCCATTAACATTGACGTATCAATTAACAGAGTACTTGAAAGATTAAATTTCTAGCAAAGAAAACTTCAATCCCAATTACACTTTCAAACCCTTAAAAGACACGTCTTTTAAGTATTCCCTTCATAGATTTGAGAAATTGTGTATGAGGCCCCAAAACATACCCTAATAGGATTAGTGTATATCAAAGAGAGAGATTAAAAATGTTTCAATGTAAAAGAACTGTTTAATCAGGGACATAATCGGTATTAATGTAAAAGTGAAGGGCAATTTCATAAATTGTCAATTTAGGGATAAATGTGTGTTATTATTAAAGAAGTAGGGAGGAATGTATTAAAAGAATTTAATAAGGTGTGTATTGGTAATTAAGATTAACAAGAGGGAGTTAAGTGCAATTTTAAGTTGGTCAAACATTAGACCAATGAAAGAGTGACACTTAGCAACTTTAGAAGAATGGGAAAAAAGCAAGAAAAAGGGAAAATTTGCCCTTTTTAAGTGGGTTGGCTGGCCACTTTTGGCCAAAGAATTCCAACATTTTCTTCTTCTCCTTATGCCACTATTTTGTTCATAGTTTAGCCTAAAAAGGCTTTGTGTATCCTAGCTTAAAGTAAGTTAAGTTTTATGAGATTCTGGTTCAGGTTTAATCCTTTATTTGTTCTAAACATGAGGACCTAAAATCATAGATGGTATTTGGATATTGATGTGTGTTTATGACATGTTTATTTGGAGAAACTAGCAAGAACAAAGGAAAAGAGAAGGAGAAATTCTAGAAGAGTAAACTTAGATTAATTTTAAAGGTATGGGAGTTTCTACTTCATTTGCATAAATCCAAGTTGTCTAGGGTTATGAATGCATTGTAATAAAACTATATTTGATGTTAGAGTTTATAAATGTTGAATAGATGCATGAAAAGGGTGATTTGTGTCTTAAAAGATGACATATTGAAGAATCTGCTTAAGGTTTACTTGAGCAAGTTTTAGTATAAACGGTAGAATATCCTCTCTATATGTCTAATTGAGGTGATTTCAGTTGAAAATTAAAGATAAGACATAGGTCTACAACTTTGTAGGAGACATTGACACTGAATTTATCCTTAAGATGCTCAAAATTTAGCTTATAATAGAATGATGTCTCTACCATGCCATTAAGAGTAGTTTGAGATTTTTTTATGAATATGTTGAGATCTATAAGTTATAATTAAGTAATTGTTAATGTTTTGGAAATTAAAGACATAGAGGAATAACTTTGTAAAAGACCACTTTTCCTGAAAATGTTGTTTACTAAGTCTAAAATGGTATATAAGTTAAACATGGAAATCTGCCTTTAGGATTCTTAGGGCAGAATGGACCTCATGGTCAACACCAATTTTGTAACCACCTTGAGCCCTTCCAGAACCAAATTTACACCTATCTCATGGTCACCACAAATCATTGGCCACTATGTCCCTACCCTATTTTCCCTTATACTTGATTTTTAGGCTTCGAATTGTTACCAAAGCATACTCGAACGTTCCCGAACACATTTAAAGTGTTTTAAAAATAAAAACAAGAATAATATGTGACATAAAATCAATGTAGAGAACAATGTATTAGTAAAGTAAAGTTAAAGACTAAGATTTAAAGCATAAGAATTTGTATAAGTAATGAACGCGAGTGCACATAATAAGTGGTATGCATAGTGCTACATGTTGCTTGACATATGATAATCCGGTTAATGAGTATTTTAAGTAATTGAAGTGTAAGAGAATACAAATGTTTCATGACCTTATTGCATGCTTTATTGTATGTATTATCTCTATGATTCTAAATGTATCTAATGTGATAATCTTAAGTGATGGAAGACTTATTGAGCCTGAAATTCACATAGTAGTGGATAGATAGGCATGCCTATAAGGAGATAGTGATTGTAGCTGCTAGTGTTGACACCGAAAAGTGTCCAGTGTTTTGATACCTATTGGTATCAAGTGACCCAAGGCTATTATATCTCAAGTGTTTGATATTACTCACCAGTATCTAGTGTTTGTACCCATTATCCACCATCAATGGGAATTTAGGAAAATAGAAATGATTAGCTGATAATTATTGATAAGTGAATAATAATGGTAATGCCTTGGAATTTCAATGTAATATCAGTGTCTCTTAGTGATATTATTAGTGTGATTGATAAATAGTAATGCAATACTTTTTAATGGACCACTATTATAAGTATATGATTGTGACATGAAAAGACATGCTATTAGTTTATGCACATTAGCATACCATATTACTTATGGTTGAGACTTTTTCAAGAAGTCAATTGCATTATTTTACTCCCCACTGAGCTATCGCTCAGCACGGGTGCTTTTCTCGTGTAGGTTTATAGGTGTAGATTAGAAGTGTTGGGTTCTGAGGCGACATCTATAAGCCACTAGGAGCAATGCTTGAAGATTATTTTGGTATATTGTTATTTTGCATTGGAAACAAAAATGATATGCAATGTATGTAGTGAACAAGTGTTGTAAATAGTTTATAAAATTATAAGTTAATATATGTGTGTGTGTGTGTGTGTGTATGTTTCAAAATGAGAACTTGTATGTAACTAAGTAGGATAATACTAAGCATAAAGAAGCATGGTTATAAAGGTACAATGAACTTGTAATTGAAAAATAATCTAACAGGATGAGTTTATTGAGATTAGCAACGCTCTTTTATTTTTTTCTAGAGGGTATAAGTGTGTCACATTGTGCCCACCAAATGAGGAAAATAGAGTTGTCACTTATACTATGACGTTGAGAGGCATAAGAGAGACATTTGATGCTTGCAACATAGTTCATGCAATGATTGAAGGATATAGGGTTTCAATTTGTGATAAAGAGGTGCCAACAAATAGTGGGTTTAGAGAGGAATTGAAGGAGTTAATGAAGGGGAAAAAGCCACCGCCTCCACCTCCTTTAGTACAAAACACCACCTTCACCTCTGTATCCGCCTCCAGTACCAGACACCACTTCTACCTCCATCTCTTCCAGTATGGTGCTTTTTTCTTGGGAAAATTAGATATAGGTGGGAATTCGAAAAGAAATTGAGAGAAAATTTGTGTGGATTTGATTTTTTCTTTTTTTTTTATTTTTGTTTCAAATGTGTGCCATTTGTCATTTTATAATTGGATATTAATTTATTTTTTTAATATGTCCATATACGTGTATAAGACACATAATAAAATTATTATAATTGGTTTAAAAGGCATTTAATAGTCCCAAATTTATAAAATTAAAGTGTTTATTTGATCATTAGCTATGTTCAGGTGTCTAAATAAAAAAACATTGTCAAGTTGGAGTGTTAATTTATGTATTTGGCCTGTATTTTATTACTTAATTTAGAACACTTTTGTACCATTTAAACATTTTTAGCATTTTGCCCTAAGTATGATAGTAGAAACCTATCAGGTGAGATATGCAAAACTATAGACCTCACGGGGTCTGTAGTATAATCACATCACATCACATTTTATCACAATTTTTGTATTATTGGTGTGAAACCTCCTTCGGTTTACTATGTAAGTTGTCATGATTTGCTACCTCAATTTCAAATACGGTGTTTCCATGACTAGCTAACTATATCACAAACTTAGCTTCTCAACTAATACTAAGGGAAAAATTTATATTATAAGCCACATAATCACTTTATATAATAATTACCATTATTTTCATTATATACACATTATGCACAATTTTCATTACATAATTTCACTATAATTTCCTTTTTACTTCATTTTTATTAAACTTTGCTTCACATTTCATCATAAACCATCACATTTGTCTTGGGTCCTAAATCCGGTCGCCAACATAATTTCACATATACATCAGTTCTCCATTTTATTCCCATTTTCTTTTATATTTCACTTAATATTTATGTATCGCTATAATTAAAGAAACTTATTTATGCATTTTTTCACAAAATACTTTACATTTCTACAATTAAAGCCATGCTAATTCATTAAGCAACCAAGGTTTCAAAATCATTAAAATTGTTCAAACTTTAATCTCCTCATTCCAACAAGTTTTATTCCATATTTATATATATCTTCATTAATATTCCAATTTAATATCACCATTCACATATATTAACTACACTTCCATATAAGGCCAAATGTGTCATCAATAATATTAATATTTTTTCTCTTTCTAACTTATTCTAAACATTGTTTGATCATGTCATTAATATTAATTTCAAGTAATTTTTTTAAAAAAACATCATTAACCCTAATTTACCATTCAAGGTAGAATTAGTCACCGGATTTTATTCTTGTTAAATTTTCATCTTCAAGCCATTAATTCATCTATTTCATTAATTTAGCTTCAATTGAATTTTTAAGAGTTAATGCATGCAAACAATAATTAACTACATAACCTTAAAATTATAAAATACCAAAATATTTGTATCCACTTACATTTTCAAGCTTAAATCCTCTAAGTGTCCTTGTCTTCGTCTTTAATTCATTGATTTTAGCTTCATTCTCCACCTATCCATTCATGGTTAAATGCACATCAGAAACAATTCATCCCACTTTAATCCAATTCAACTTAAATTCACCTAACAATTATTATTCTCATCCCCCAAAATCACAATTCAAACTTAAAAATCATATATTACTTACTTGGCACAATTTCCTTCCTTGAATAACTTTCAATTTCTTTCAATTCCTTTATTTCCAATGCATGCACTTGATGGTAGAGAGGTTGATTAGATGATTTAATGAGGGATTGAGCTAGAAAGCAATGAAAATCAAGCATGAATTTGTTAAAAATGGAAGATTCCATGCTTCGGTTGTTAAAGAAAAGAAGAAGAAGAAGAAGAAGAAGAAGAAGAAGAAGAAGAAGAAGAAGAAGGAGAAAGAGAAATATGGAAGACAATACCTAAATGTTGGATTCCAATTTCATCCACCAACATTTTATAACCCCACTTTGAAGAGCTTAGATTTGATCAATCAAAAGTTAACTGGGTGGCCATGATTGCGCCCTTAGTCAACTTATGATTGGCTCAAACCATTTTGTTATCAAAATTTCACCAAAATTATTCTAAAAATATTTAAAAATATTATTTTAAATGTATTTAAAATTTTGGATCAAAACGAGTTCATTTCAGTATATTTCAGAGCCTGAAAGTAAAATTACCGATCCAAACGTTAAATTTTCAAAATTGTCCAAAATTTCATTTTTCCCTTTCAAAAATTTATTGGGACTATTTCTACTGGTTTCGTGTAATTGGAATAATTTTTTGATGTCCGAAACTATTTTTTTAAGGCTAGTCAAACTTGGTTAACCCTTTTACGATCCCACTACTTTTTTTTGACTTTTGAAAACCATTTGACCTCATTTTATCTCAAATTATATCACCAAACTCATCATGAATATTACTTTCTAATGGTAAAGAAAAAATTTTATGTGTCTTAGTGAGCTCAAGGTGGTAGTATTCACCCCAATGTCATCATTCATTGCCTAAAAATTACTATTCACGCAAATTATGAATTTTAGGGCATTACACTCATACTTGACATTAAATTCCCCAAGCTGAGCAAACCACTTAGTAAGTCTCTTAGAGGTTTTTGGTCGTTGCAAGACTTTATGAAGGTTGGTATTGGTCTGAACAATGATAGTATGAGCATGAAAGTAAGGTTGAAGCTTGATTGTTGAAGTGACCAAAGCAAAAACCAACTCTTCTAGAACGGGATACTGAAGTTTGGCACCTTGTAATACCTTGCTGGTATAATAAATAGGAAACTATTATGTAGCTTCTTTCTGAAGCAAGATTGCTCCAACAACACCCTTAGAAATAGCCAACTACATGTATAAAATCTCTCCCACTTAATGTTAGCTTAATAATTGTTTCAGAGCTTCAAAGGCATGTTGAGATTTTAGTGTCCACTAAAAATTCTTCAAGTTTTTAAGTACTATGTGAAATGAGAGGCAACATTTAGCTGAATAAGAAACGAACTGACCTAAAGTTGTTACCTTTTCGTTGTGCTTCTGAATCTCTTTAATGGACTTCAATGGTGCCATTTGCAGAATGGTCTTTATCACCTCTAGGTTGGTCTCTATCCCACACTTTTAAATCTTGAATCCTAAGAACTTGCCATACTGCATGCCAAAAGCACACTTTTTTGGATTAAGTCTTGATGTTGACAATCATGTTATTTACATAAACTTCCATGTTGACAATCTGGTCGACAAAAATCTTATTCACATGTCTTTGGTAGGTAGCTCCACCATTTTGAAGGTCGAACGACATAACTTTGTAATAATAAGTCACGTGGTGTGTGATAAAAATAGTCTTTTGCTCATTAGCTAGGTTCATTAGGATTTGATGGTAACCTGCTGAAGCATTTATAATGTGTACTTTTCAAAGCTAACTATTAAGTTCACCAATAGGTCAATGTTTAGCAATGGATAACTATCTTTAGGGCATACCTTGTTAAAGTTAATGAAATCAACACATATGCACCACTTACCATTAGGTTGTTTTATAATGACCATATTGGACAACAAGTTCGAGCAAAGTACCTCATGAATAAAGCCATTTTAGAGTAGTTTTTATCCATTTCAGAGTAGTTCCTATCTCTTTAGTCATAGCAAGTTGACACTTTGAAGCATGGTTTATCTTATTTTGTTCCACAAGCTTAGAATTAGGATGAATATTAAAGGAATGAAACATTACCTCGGTGAGATACCAGTAATGTCCAAAGTCTACCAAGCAAATACATCACAAAAATGGAAAGCATTGTAATAAGCTCATCCCTTTCAACACCAATTTTTGTTAAAGCTTTCTTGACCACCTTCATTGGCAAAAGTTTAACATCCTGAAATAGATAAAGTGGTTTAGCCTTTTGAGCTATGTCGACTGGAACATCCAAAGTATTAAGTGAAAACACTTAATTGGCTTCTTTTAACATGGTGACATATGTTTTCCAAGCAGCTCTTTTATTACCTCAAAGTACTAAAATACCATGAAAGACTGAAACCTTAAGTGACAACTTTTGCAATAAAAATGTTAGCATCGATGGCCACCAGCAGATGTCAGCAAAAGTAGGATTGTAGGAAAGAGGAATGTTAACTACCATAAAACAAGCTATAAAGGTATGAATTATTGCTTTATCTCCTTGCTAGAGTGAAAGATTGATGGAGCCTTCAAATTTGATCGGCTATCCAAAAATCCCAATTAATGAAATGGTTATAGGCTATAGTAAATTAGCTAAGATACCCAATGCTTTGAAGGATTGCAAAGTGATAAGGTTAATCACGCTCTCAATGTCCACGAGGATACGCTGAACCAATAAGTATTGAATTAGTGCTTTGACCACCAAGGTATTAGTATGCGGTTGCCGAACATTAGTGTCGTGTTCTATAGAGAATTAAATGGCCTAAGTGGTGACGGGTGGATTAACTCCTAGGGAGAATATTTCTTTTTCTTTACGCTTCTTAATATCATCAACGCATTGTAATGTTTGCTACTTGCAATTAGATGGATGACCCCTGGTGGTAGCATTCTTATCAAGCTAGTCCCTTATTTATCAGTAGGATGAAAGGCTAAAGGACATGCTGAGGTGTCCCAATCTCCACTTCCTTTTACAAATTAAGATAAACTACACTTCTGAACTAAGGCTATGTTTGGTATGACGTAATGCAATGTAATGTATTGAATAATGTAATGGATTGAATAATGTAATGTAATGTAATTATGATTACATTACTATGTTTGGTTACGTTAGTAATGTAATGTAATTATGAATACATTCCTATGTTTGGTTGGATTATATACATGTATTGAAATGTAATCATATTTATCATTATCAAATTATTTTTTATATTATTATTTTATATATTTATATATTTATTATATTACAAAAATATAATAAATCCCAACTTAATAAAGCATAATTTAAAAAAAGTATTTACGACTATAGAAAACAAACAAAAATATTCTCAAAGTATTTAATAAGAACATAATTTTCTAGCTATTTTTTCTCCACTCATTGAACATATCATTTGCCAAATTACCTATTCCTTCGTCACATATACAGGAATATTTTAATTTCTTTCAAGTTCTATTTCCAGCCAATAAGATACTGAAAAACATAGAATAGAACAAGAGACAATGGATAGAAAGAAAATGCCAATATACAAGTCCAAAATGGGTATGTTTCATGCCAATAAGCAAATGCACCTATTATAGCACCAACCACCCATATCACCAACACTTCTGCTGAATATTCCCAACTGATTCTCTTGCCCAAATTAGTCCTAAAATTGTTATCAAGGCAAGAATGTTGTTCATAGATACTGCCCCGTAGATCTGCAAACATATCAAGTTTCAAAACCCATTAACGAAAATTTTATAAAAATTTACCAAAATAAATAGACCAGAGCTAATATACATTGCTACCACACAATATAATTGAACTACTAATGAGCCTACAATATCTGTTTCATACAAAAGAAACTCTATTGGTAAAGAATTTTAAATACAAACTTTCTATCTTACAAAATATATGTTTGTAATTTTTAAATGACAATGCTGCCGATAATGCTGCTGCAATTTCATCACATATGTATAAAAAGTCAGAAAGAAGTTGTAATATTAAAGGCTTAAATTATATTTAAGCTTTAGTTTTCTTTTTTCCTGTCTTTTTCTCCATAGACAAGCAATAGCAGCAACAGAAGTTGCCGATGCTGCTCAAAAATGGACAACATGCAATGAACTCGGTAGTAATTCCCAGGACACTACGTTACACGACTGGCCTACTGCATTTATTAAAGCATGATACAGTAACAAGATATCTATTGAGATAAACATATACATACACACATAAATAAAAATAAAAATAATATAAAAAGGAGTGGAGTGATACTACAATCACATCTTGAATAAACTAGTATTAATTATAGTAGTTATTATAAAGCTTCTCTGAGGATAACATCATTTAAGCATTTATATTGCAAATTCATAACAAACAACAACAGAATATGAGTGATTCTTATGGCAAGCAAACAAGTTGCAATTATACACATCAGCTATTAAAATTGTCACACAAAACCAAGATATGTACTTGTCATCTTCTTCTTTCTGGACAATTCTCATAGGATTAATTAGCTAATAAATATCACTAGTTTATAGAATTGGGATGAGGAAATAACAGAAAATTCAAAAAGCTTACTTGATAAATAAATATCAAATAGAAAATTGAATAGTGGCGGCAGGGTACCTAAGGTTGGCAAACACTTGGACAGGTATTTCTATTCAGCAACTCTTCAGGACAGGTGTATGGCAAGCTTTTTAACAACTCACAACTACGTAAGCAATGGGAATAGGAATTCAAATCATCAGCAAAGTTATAAAGAGCAAATGGGGCAATAAGCTAAGATTAAATCATACACAGTTTATAATAGAGTTCTAAAAATATTTTATAATTATTTCAGCTTATAATATAGTTTATAATAGAGTTTAAACATTTAAAGAAATATCAGATTTTCTTCTGAAGGATGAGAAGCCACGAGTGAAAGCAGCTATGCAGTTTCATTTCAGCTTCATTCAAACGTTTAAAACATACAGCATAAATATTTTGATTTCCCTAAGTCAAGCTCTGAAGGCAACTTCAAGATGATAAATTCATTTGAATAATGTATCCAAGTCCCTCTTCAATCTTCACATCAAAATATATCAAACCAACAAAAATATACATCACACCAATCAGGACTCAACACAATATCCTTTGATTCTCTATTATAAACTATATTATAAGCTGCAACAATTAAGGCTGAGTTTAGAAAAATCAAGAGCTCGGCTACAGAGGAGACCAAAATTCATAGCCACATTAATTTCTGGAAAAACTAAAGTAAAGAGAATTAGAGAACATCATTTTTGATTTCTTAAAAAAAACGTTGTTAGACAACAGAATTAAATCAAATCCATACCGCCTCTTGTTTCATCATCATTAGCTTACACAATAGATCGGGTATTTTTTTCCTCTTTTGGGGGATTACAAGAACAAAAAGATAAAGAAAAAGAAAAAGAAAAGAAAGACTGAGTTTTTATGCGAATGGGCGTTTAGACAACTGATGTCAAAGATAAATTGAAACAGAGCAACTTCTTAGACAAACCAAAATAGATCCAGTTTTAATAAACCAAAACAGCAACTTCTTTAGACAAAAAAAAGAGTTTGGGAACAGACTAACCAGCTGACGATCTGAGGTAGATGCCGGCGAGCGGCAGCGGTGAGGAAGAACTGTGCCTTCGAAGATGGATTTCTTTGATAGAGAGAGAGGATCGGCTGTGTCCCTGAGGAAGAAGAGAAGAAACGGCATGAGAAGGAAAATGATGTTTAGGTTTAGTTAGGGATGCTCACGGGGCGGGGCGGGGCCGGGAATTGCATCCCCACTCCCTGCCCCGCGCGGGGTCGGGGATTCCCCGTCCCCGCCCCCGAATCTAGAACGGGGAGAAAATCCCCCCCGTCCCCCGCCCCGCGGAGATCCCCGTCCCCCGCGGGGATCCCCATCCCCGAATTTTTTATTTTTTTAATTTTAAAATATAATATTTTATAAATAATTAAAATTAAAATATAACATTTAATAAATAAAAAATTTAAAATTAATCATAATATAAATTTTAACCATTTATAAATTTAAAATTAAGTAATAAAATTAAGTTATATTTTAATTTTAATTATAATTATTTATAAAATATTATATTTTAAAATTAAAAAAAAATTGCGGGGCGGGGATCCCCGCGGGGCGGATACCCCATTCCCCGTCCCCGTCCCCGATTTTATAACGGGGATTTTTTTCCCCCCGTCCCCGCTCCCGCGGGGGGAAAATTCGGGGATTCCCCGCCCCGTTCGGGGCGGGTCCCTGCCGGGGCCGGGGAATCCCCTCCCCGTGATCATCCCTAGGTTTAGTCTTGAGAGAGGGAGATTGGGGTGTAATGAGAAATACATGCTTAAATGAGAGGATTAGGAAATACATCAGTAAATGTATTCAAGAATACATCAGTAATTTTGATTACATTATATTATTAAATATTTTTATTACCAAACATAGAATTAATTATAAAATTCATTACATTACATTACTTTACAGGCTACCAAACATAGCCTAAGTGTTTGATCTTTCATTAGAGTTGGTTGCAATCATTTGTCACATGCCCCTGTTCCCTGTGATAGGTGCAATATAAGGTTTGATCTCAATTTTAGATCTTCTAGCATGGACTTGGGCCAGTTGACTTACCTATTTTGTTTCAACCAAGACAAAATTTGAGCTCGTGACATTATCAAGGGAGCAAACCAATCCTTAATGCGCTCTACAAAGTAAGGACTTGATATAGCAAAAATGCAATTAGAATTACCTGATCCTCTCATTAGGTAAGAATTACTATGCCAACCATATGTGTTCTTATCTTGTCCATACATACAAGAGATTCTTTTTCCTTTTCTTTTGCTATATGTGTCCTAAAGTCGACATGCTTCATCTATCCTGATGTACTTAAGTTGAACATACTTGTCATACAAAGGTCAAATTAAGTCTAGTCATTTTGTAGGTTATTAAAGAATCGGATTGAGTTATCTCAAATTTTTATAGGCAGATTGATCAGATTTGTGGGTTGGCTCTAATAAAAAAAACTAAAATATGATAAAGGGCTAAATTTATCACCAAAGTATTGAAAATGTACACATTTACTCCTTAGATGTGTTTTGAGCCAAATTTACCTTTGAAGTATTGAAAATAATATACATTTACCGTTTAAGTATGTCTTTGGGCTAAAACTGGCCTTACTATTATAACTCAATTGAATTTGCTAATAAAAATGACAAAACTCTAGATAAGCAAACAGAAAAAACACATAGCAAACTGATTGAACCCACATAAGCTTGCCACATGTGAACTATAAATCGACGCCTTCTTTTAACTCTTGAAAAAAAGGCTAAAGTTCATTATATTAAACTTATCAAAATAACTGGATTTCATGTAAGCAAATAGAAAATGGCCGATATAAGAAATTTTAACATTTTTTCAAGAGTGAAAACATGATAGCAATCTATAGTGCACATATGGAAAATTTATGTGGCTTCAGTCAGCCTGTGTTTCTATTTATTTAACTGCATTTTAGTTAGTTTTAATAGTAAATTTAAGTCAATTATGTAACAGCAGAAGTAATTTTGGCCCATAAAATATATTTTGTGAATAAATATACATAATTTTTAATATTTCAGTAATAAATTTGATTTAAAATATATTTAAAAAGTAAATATATATTATTTTTAATAATTTAGAGACGCCATTTTCTCAATTAAATTAAGTGCAAGATAAGCCTGCCCTAAAAGTAAATTTAGTCATTAATATTAAATTTTCAAAATAATTAAAATATTTTATTCGAATATTACCTGTATATATCATTCACACATATATATTTAAAATTATAATAAATAGTTTTTCATAGATTGTAAGTTACCAGTTACAAAATTTTTGTTGTTAAATTTTAATTTTCTAGTATTGTTGATGGATTAAAGTGCAATAATAACACCACAATTATGGATCAAAATTGAAAATCGCTATTTAAAAAGGATCAAAGCAAATATTTTTTATTACCTATCAAAAAAACGTATCATTCAATTAGAAATAGTCAACTGAAATTGAATTTTCAAATTTAATTTCGATTAAATAAGATTGAATTTTTCAATTTGGATAAGTGATGTCAACTAAAATTGAGTCAACTGGGGATAAATTGATTCAATCCATTTGAAATTGAATTTAAACGAAACTAAATTTGAATTAAATGAATTTAGATTTGCATTTTATTTTAATAAAATAATCACAATTTAAATAATTAATTTTTAATGGAAATTGCTTCAATTGGATTTGAATTGATTTAATTTATTTGAAAGTTCATCAAAATTAAATTATAATTCAATTAGTTATGATTTCTTTTAATTTTGATATAATTAAATTTTGATTTAAATATACATAATTTATTTTCAATTGAAATTGAATCAATTGAGTTTAAATTGATTCAATTGGTAAAAATTGATTTTTGATTAAAAATATTAATTACTCAAATTGAAATGTAGTTAACCATACATGCATGCATTTCTACATAGAGTTATATATACTAATTTTGTGTACATTTGACCTTCCGATTAATTTTATCTAGCTAAAAAAATTTCTTTTTTCATTTTTACCTTTTCAATATGTATTATACTATTATGTGCTTATATATTTATTTTTTCATAAATTCCTTATTTTGTTACAAATTTATTAAATAAGTGTTAATCAATTTTGTTAATGGACTATTTTATATTTTTGTAACTTATATTATTTAACTCAGTAGTTAGAAGAAGAGGAGGAATCAGAAAATAATAAATAATTTTCATTTTTCGGAAATTTTTCCTTCTCATAAAAAAATTGAAATTCAACAAAAATCAAATTAAAATCCAAAATTTGTTTAATTAATTTAATTTTATTTTCAGTTGAATTCAATTTAAATCAATTCAAATTCATTTGAAAAAAAAAATCACTTATCCAAATTGAATCCAATTTGCAATAAAAATAAATTTCAAATTTCATTTAATTGATTCAAACTTAATTTGAATTGAATTTAATTCAAACAATTAAGACTCATTTGTCCAATTTCAAAATTAATTACTTTTATTTGAATATAATTTCAACTAAAATTTATAAAAGAGAATCTTGGCTAATTCAATTTCTACTAAATTCAATTGAACTTTTAAATCAATAAAGCAAAATAATTCTAAATTGTTGTAATTAATTCTTCTTCTTTTCTTTCTTTTTTTTTTTATTTTTGCAACGGTTCATTTAATCGAAAATTAATCATCCAAATTGAAATTGAATTTCAATAAAACTTAAATGCAAATTCAAAATTCACTAAATTGATTCAAATATAGTTTTAGTGGAAATTAATTAGAAATCAATTAGTTCCAACTCAATTTAATTTCAAATGATTCAATTTTATTGAAAATCAATTGTCAATATTAGAATTGAATTTAAATACAGAAATCAATTATTAAAACTAAAATTGATAAATTTCAAATAAAGATTATTAAAAATTAGCACGACTAATTCAATTCCATTGAAATTTAAAATCAATTGAATCTCGATCAGTCAATTCAATTTGAAGAAGTATGGACATGTCCATAACTCCAGATATGGAAATAAATCCATATCAATTTGTAAATTATTCTGATATGGAAGTGATCCATATCAAAAAGAAAATAATACTAATATGGAAATAGTTTGATCATATCAAATCCTTTAATTAGAAAAAATTTCTTATTTGAAAAAGATAACTTCCCTTTTTAATTAATTTCCTTTAAAGTATTGGTTTCCTATTTTAGAGTAAAAAGCTCTATAAATAGAACTTGGAATAATCTGTAAAAGATACAGAAGTTTCTACCTATACCAAAACTCTATAGAAATTTCCTCATTCCCTATTTTCTCTCCAGGGGATTTTTAGCCTGTGGATTCGAGCTTTTATCCTACATTCATTGCTCATAGATAAAGCCTTGTCAGTAACGCAAAACGAGATCTTCCACTTCTACTACATCATTTTTCTGCGTTACAACAGGTAACTTTGGTTTCCTCTATTTTTGATATATATTGTGATATATATCTAATATTGGTATCCAAACCATTGTGTTTTTTTCTTTTTTTTGCATTCTGGAATGTGTATTTATTTAATCTCTAATTTATATGTAAATTGGTAGATTCATATAGGTTGCATGAACACCACATAATTTCTTTTATTGCATTCTTGATATATATTTTCTTTTATATATATATTATTTTGTATATTTGTACATCAAAAATTGAAAAAAAAAGTCTGTAACACTAAATTGAAAGTGGATATTTTAAAATTTTGACCACACCATCGGATTCGTAAACCACAAAAACCCCCCTATCAGTTGAAATACGAACACTGAAAAATGCCTTTAGGGCAGCGCATGACGTGCATGTGCCACCTACATTGGGCACATGCCAGAGGGCACATATCCTGCACATGCGAGGCCACTTGTTAGAGTGAAACGTCACTCTGACATGTAGACCACTGTGGTGGTGCTATGTCTCAATACCATATATTAGGATGATGTGTCATTTTGACACATAAACCACTATAATAGGGCCATGTGTCAATACCACATGTTAGGATGAAGTGTCATTCTGACATATGGACAAATGAGGGATTGACACGTGGATCATTAGGTGGTGCCACGTGTCATTGTTGTGGTGTAAATTCTATTATCCTAGTCTCTAAGACTTAAATAGAGTGAGTAGGGTGTCAAACGCTAGGAATCAATATATAAGAGTTGCTTTATATTAACTGAATAGATATTTAGAAGAATAACCATATATAACTTTTGAATGAATTAGTTATACTAAAGTCCTAAATCATTAAACTAAATAAACTAATCTTAATTTATAACTAGCAATACAATTAAATGAAGTTATTAGAACTACAAGACATGAATTGATCAAATAAAGATTCAATGAACATATATGCATGCAATGATTGGAGAATATGGTCTATTATCCCTAAGTGCATTCTAGCCTCAATTGGTGTCTCCAGAATCCTTATGTTGTGTCTGGCTTGATTAGAGGTAAATGGTTGGATGAGAGAATGCTTTCTATCAACATTTCAAAGAAATGATTGTTGAAAAACTTTTTTTCCAATGTCGAAGATTAAGGATATAATTGAGCAACTGCTAAGTTTATACTTTTTTTTTGGCTTACTTGTCACAAAATGAATGTATGTTTTCAAAGGATGCAATTCATGGAAATTAAGGTATTTACTTTTAGTAACTCTAATTAGTTATTTTTTGGGGGGTATATTTTTAAATTTAGTGATGTCGAAGTTATTTTGGAGTAAAGTAGGTGTATATACTAGAGAAAGAATCTATAAACCAGATATTTTGGTGCTTAATAAAATAAAATCAATAACCATGTCTATAGGACAAGGAGGACAACTTAAAAGTAGGTGTTAAATCATCTGCCCTGAGATTTGGTGATTCAACAAAGGAATGGATTACTGGGTTTGGGATTGTATGCATTGGCAGTCTAGCCCTTATTGAAGTTAATGCCAATATTGGTATTTTGCGTTCTTTTCAAGCTCCTTATGATTGATTTCTTTTGATGACTTAAGTTGGCCATCTGTAATGATCTCTTTAATGTTCAAATATGGAGCAGGGTGGTCGTTTTATGCATTTTTGGCAGCTGCTTTTGGACATTTAGCTTGGCAAATATGGATAGTTGACCTATCATGTCGGGCTGATTGCAACATAAAGTAAGTATTTCACTTGTTAGATTTGTGATTTTGATGGTATCTTTGGGTTTGTCACCATTTTACTCTAACATTCACGTGGACATGGTGTAGAAGATGACTTCCTTTTGAACTTAAAAAGTTTAATTAACTAAATTATGAACTTTTGATATACCTTATTATTTTTTTTTTTTTGGTTATTGTATGTCTGCAAACACTGAAGAGATTGTTGAAAATGAAATGTTTAGTTTTGAAGGAGTAAACTCAGAGAACACAGTCTTATGAATTCTTAGTTGTAATGTGAAGTATCCATCTAATAGAGAACTTGAATTTTTTATGAATTGCGACCCATCTTTGCAATTTTGTTGGGATAAAATAGTTTTTTGGGCCTTTTTGAATTTTTTTCATGTCATGGGATTGTCAGGTGATGTTTTTAGCTAATATTCAATGGGATTGAAGGTTGCTGGATTATTTTCATTTTCATGACATGCTTTCTTTGTTTCTTTAAGAGGACAATCAATTATTCCCCTATGCTTTTACCTTTTTCTCTGTTGATAAATATTTTTTTGTATAATAAAACCTAATTAAACCTACAATAAAGTTATTTGTGGTCGTCTTAAATACTTTCAGCTTGTACTGTATTGTTTATCAACGTGATTTTTCCTTAAAATTTTACTTTTCCTGGTTACAGGTTTGTGTCAAATGAATGGTTTGGAGCTATTATTTTCAGTGGGATTTGTTTATAGTGCCGGCATCTCAGCATCAGCATGGCTAGTCTCTCTCAAATGCATTGCAAAATAGTTCCAGTTTTCAAAACTTTAAGGGCATTTATAGGCCCAAATAAATTTTGACTCTGTTGGCTTTTAAATGTTATCTTCAGCCATCAAAAATCTCTGACATGTAACAAAGTTGAGAGAACAGCTTCTCTACTGTATTAGCTATCCTTAATACTGTGTCAAGGGGAAAAGGAAAAAAAAAAAAAAAGGCTAATCTGAACGTAGCCCAATTTTGGTGGTTGTTCACATTGGAACTAATTCTTGTTCTTGTATGTTTTCGGGCAATGCAAGCTTAGCGTTGATTTTAACTTTTGGTAGAGAGATACCATTCTTTCAATATAAATTCTGTCTGAGCACAAATAAGCACTTATCTTTCCTTGCAAAACCCAGGCATACGTCGCTGTGCACTCATTGCTGGATGCATCTTTTTTATAATTTTTATTGTGGACGTTGTAGGATGTGAAATACTACCAGAGATACCAAAACTAATTGGATTTTACTTTGTTTCTGAATGTAACTCTTTTGGTGACTTCAATTGAGGAAAACAAACGTTTGCTTTATTTGTATCACTAACCAGCATAAAATGATTTTAAAAGATTTACATATTATACTAGAAAATTAGATTATTGCCTCGTGTTACGATTTATTGCTTTATTAAAAAATATATAGAATTAAATTAATATAATTTATTCCTCTTGAAGGTTGCACCATCATATCTGCTAATATTTGGGACATTAAATTCATTTAATGTAATGAACAAATCCCATTACTAGTACAACAACATGGCTTCGTACAAATATATCTTCTCTCCTCTGCCAATAAGGTTCAAGAAATACAAGCTTTCATCCATGGAAAACTTCCTTCAATTTCATGCTCACCATAGTATTCTATTTAACCTCATAAGCAACTTAAATGGCGGAGTGTGTACCTATAATGCGCGTCGAACCCCCGAGTAGGTATTCGGCTTGTTCTAAAAAATTCACTTTTAGGGTCTAAAACCGGATGAATATTCACTAAACTCGTGAAGATTAGTCGCTTCAAAATGGACAGGAATTCAATCCAATTTGCCTAGTCCCAAGCCTCAAGAAAGCATGAGATAGCGTCTCGGGGTATCCCTATTCCATTATTGGCGATCAACCAACAAGGGTATTTGTTGGGCACTACAAGGTAGGTATTGTAAAGTTACCATCCAATAAAATATTAGAAAAGTTATTCTAACCTTATGAAGTCAAAACCAGATATGGGTTGAGACTTCACTTTATTCATACTATAATGCCCTCACTACAGGGAAGTCATATCCACCTAATATTCATATCTATCACAAGTGCTCATGCTCTGACATAAACATTTTATGCCTTGAGTCGACTATCTACTAGCAAACCTTGCTCCTAAAACACCTTTCTTGAAGAATCTACACGGACAAACACCCGTACTAAGCTAAAAAGCGTTGTAGGGAATGAAACAATAAAATAAAATCAACCAACAAGTCACTTAAATTACAATAAGGTAATGCTTTTAATATTAACAGCAGAGAATCCATATATAGGTGCATATATACATTTTAAATGTCCACTGCAGGCGGATAGTTACTTTCATATAATTCATGCAAGGAGAATGGAAATAAATCACTGCATAAGCAGTAATGCATTTAACACAATCATTATTCGATAATGTAACCTCATATGTAGGTACATATACACATAGATATCCATTGTATAAATTCAATGACATTGAATAATCAGTAACATGACTTTCTACTTTTAATTTATATTTCTCTGTAAATGCCTGCTTAAATTTTATGGGTGTGGATAACGGGTGTTATAGATACCCGAAGGTATTAGACACATGGATACCCATAGGTATCAAATCCTGTAAACTCAAATAAGGCAAAAACTATAGTCTCCACGGGAACAAACTGTAGATCCAAATGGAGCCAAAACACTAGCAGTTGCAATTACCCTTATAGGTAAGCCTATCTATCCACTACCAAGTACTATACACAAGCATTAAGTCATTTCTTATATCACTTCACTTATTGAATTCATATACTATCCGCATTAATACGCATACATATATGTATTTGATTCCAACAAATAGCATACCTCTATTCATGTATACTTGTATTGGAATGTTCTTCTTTGCACATTTGAAGCAAGTTACAAAACTATGCAAGCATGTTATCAATATACATATAGTCTCATAGCAAAATACCAAATCATTCTTGCACATGCAACTTTTCAAATGAGTATTCATCCTTACACACTTAAGGAAATCACAGTACCTTGCAAATATAATATCATAACACAAATATGTTGCATAGATGTCAATAGGATTATATGCAAGGAACTACTCATGCTCAAGTGGTTTTTCAATTATGAATCTTAACTTAGCCTTAACATCACAAATGTAATCATGTAAATTTATACATATATAACTTCATTGCTGCACTCTTTAATAATCAATTAACATATTATGATATGCTTAATTAAGACTATATCGTAAGTGTATATTCCCATACATACTTGTTTCTGAGCAAAATATATCCTTGTTTTCATGCACCTTCACATTTTCGTATTCCTCGTAAATATACTTGGAATAACTTCAATATCATACATGTATAACACTATTATATATAAGTTCAATCAAAGTGTTAATCAACTCTTAATTGTACAATCACTTTGGTTCAATTACATTATTAGAGTTCCAATATAGCATAGTGTGTTTGTAGGTTCCTTTTATTGTATTTCATGTTTAGAATGCATTTAGGCACTTTGGATTAAAAGAATAGTGTTTAAAAAAGTAAAGGAATAAGGATTGTATAACGCCCCAAAATTTTGCATTCTTAGCATGTTGTAGAGCGAGAAAGATAACTTCGAGATAGTTTTCAGAACAAATAGAGTGAAGGGAATAGAGAAATCCAAGAAAGTATAAAGGTTAAACGTGCTCAGGCCAGGGTAATCCGAGAATGGGTAACCCAATGGACAGTTTATCCTAGGAAAAGTTTATGAAAATAGATGTTAAATAAAGCTCGATGGTACAATTTGAGCCGAAAATGAGCTTAGATTAACTCTTAAATAGGATAGATAACTTTACCCAGTACCGTAGAAAGGTTGATCGGAAGTTTGACCGTACTCTGAATTGGTGTATTGACATTCAAAAATTATTCCAACTTCATAAATATGTTACTAATAACCTAAATAATCTATTAGAAGTGAAAATTAAGTGTTCTAATAGTTTTGAAATTTTGAATTTCGGACCGGCTGCACTAGCCTTCAAAGCCAAAAGTATGTCAAAATGATATCGGAATTAGTTAAAATTTTAACCATATATTCTTGAGTATGCTAGTGCACGCGAGACAAAATTTCAGGGCATTCTGATACCAGAAACACTAGTTTCAGAAAATGGATCAAGAAACTGAGAAAAAGGGTTGATTGAGGTTTCAGTAAAAATTTAAAAACAGAAAATAATCTTTAAAAATCACCAAAATTTCTAGTTCTACATGAAATTTTATGTAGAATATTTTTGTATAAAAAAATAAATTTTTCGATGAACTCGAGATTTTGCTTGTCGGACTGCCTTGGGTGAATTAGACTGAAAACGAATTTTGATTGGGCCAAAAATTTATATGGGGACTTAATTTATTATATTATAAATTATGAAATTGATTTGAAGTATAATGGAGTAAGGGAATAGAGAGAAATAATTTTTATATGCTTATTGGGCTTCTAATTTTTGTTTGGGATTGAGTTAGGCCTAATTGCCTTAATTAAGCCCATTAAGCCTATTAATCTAAGTATTTAAGGACCAAAGAACTCCAAAATTCCAGATTTCTCTTCTACCTTCACCGAAATTCCTTGGCTCTCTTTGGCCGGCCCTTTCTTTTCTTTTCTTCTCAAATTTTTCTTGCATTTTCTTCATGTTTTTCTTCAATCCCAAGCTTCCATATATGGTTTCAGCCCCTCTACAGTATGATGGCAGTTCCTAAACTCCCTTTTAAGCAAAAGAAGTTAGAGAAGGTAAGGATTCAAGCTTATATTTTTAAAATCAAGGTATGGGTAATTAAAGTTTTTAATTTGAATGGAAGACTCTAATAGATAGATTTAGGTATATAAATATTTGTTATTATGTTATATGGGATTAAGAAGGCTAATTGATGGGTAGATTTTTGTATTGATTGGTTCGGTTCGGCCACTTGGTGTTTGAGAAAAGCATGGTGCTCTTTGATAAGGGATAAAAGAATTGAAGATTAAGGAATAAGAGGCAAGGAAATAAGGTATGTGGATACAAACTATTCTCAATTTCATTTAAATTGTGAATTTTAGTATAAATTTTACATTATGTAACAATATGAAATGAAAGAGTAGTGTGTGATTATTTAAGGTAACATTTCAAGAGGATGATTAAATATGAAATGAACATAAAAATACAAAGAAAACAATTAATTATTGGTAGGAACAATAGTGGCCAAATGGGAAGCTTAAGAGCATTAAGTGAGAAATTGATGATTTATAAAATATTAAAAGAAATTCTAATGTACAATAGTGGCTAAAATTATTATAGTGAAATTGAGTTAAAATAATATATGTGCAAGGAATTATGTTGAAACATAATGACGTTCATATAGAAAATACATCGGTATATTTTCCTATAAATAAATATTAAAAATGTAAATGGCATAGAATAAAGCACTAAAAGATTTATGGTTGTAAAAATTATATAATGGCCGAAATATATTAATGGGATGAAAGGTGGGTAATTGATGTTTAGTTGAGTAATTAATAATAATTAGGCAAAATAAGACATAAGAATTCTAATAATGCTAATTAGAATGAAAAATAAGGAAAGGTACCTAATTGTGTAATAATTACATAATGCAAAAAGTTAATAGAACTTGAAATTTACCATGCGTAATTATTTCAATTCACCATGAAATGATTATAAATGGATATTAAGATATGTATGATATTAAGTTGGAATGAGAAACAATTTATTAGTGAAAAATCTCTTGATGGCCAAAAGATAAATATGTGTAAATGTTATAGTTTAGTCATAATTATATAATAATGAGCATTTATGAGATGAATGCATGAGTAATGAGCTTAATTGAATATGTTTGGAAGCAACATGTGACCAAAGAAAAATATGGAAAACAAATATTAATGCATAAATGTAATAAAGAAGAAAAGTTAATTATGCCCTTAGTGTCAATGAAAAATCCAGTTCTTTGGATAGTATGGCTAGCCATAGAAATTTATTTCGCGGGATACCATGAGTTTATATGATAGTTGTCATAAAAAATGACTATGATATATGAGTTTGGATAGCCGATTTATTATATGTAATAGTAATGGGGCTTTGGTTTGGGGCTTTGGTTTCGCACCTAGATGTGGGATCCCTCTAGTACACAATATTTACGTCTCGTTTATTCAGTTCGTGGTTGTCCACGACTAGGGGCAAAATGATAATCTTGTATGAAACCGAGATGAAAGAATAATTATGATAATTGGATGCCACAAATGTAATTAAATGATAAATAATGTGAAAAATAATATCAATGAGATAAGTAAGGGCAAAATCATAATTACGTGATAAAATAAGGATAAATTGGTCAATTGAAGCAAAAATAGTGAATAAACAAGTTAAAATAGTTAAATAAGACAAAAGAGACAAAAATATAGTTAGTTAAAAGTTAAGGAACTAAATTGTAAATTTATCATCTTTGAGAAATTCAAAAAATTAAAAAGGTAATTTGTGTATTGGAAATTAAGTAAAAGTCAAATAAAGCCAAATGAGTCAAAATGTAAATTAATTAGAGAAAATTGTAAATTTGAATATTAATATAGCAATTAAAGAAATTAAATTGAATAGACAAGTTGAGAAGGATAAAATCGTCAATAGTAAAAAATCTTAAGGACCAAAATGTAATTCGTCATCATGAGAGAAATTTTAGGATCTAAATTGCAATTTATGCACTTAATTTAAATTAAAGGCCAAAGGAAGTCAAACCAGTCAAAGCTGTGATCAAAATTGGTCAAGTTAAGGAAAAGTCAATTTTGGGGAAATTGAGAAATTAATTAGAAAGAATAAGTGATAAAGATATTTAAAGTAAATTATGAGTATATTAAGGATAAATCGTGGATTTATATAATAAAAGAAAATTTCAAGGATTTAATATGTGACTTTCTATTTAATGAGGAAAGATATGAAATCAAATAAGAAAAGTAGATAATAAGGATAAAGAAGAGTAAAGAAGGTTGAAGGAATTAAAACGAAGAATAAATGAAATTTTTAGTAGGTGTATCCACCACTAAGCACATAGTTGCTTAGCGTGTGGTTGTTGACTGCGCGCAGGAATAAAAAATTTCGGGATATGAAGAAGAAATTTTGAATGGCATATACATAAAGATATTGAATTAGCAAAAATCGGGGTAGAACGATTTTATATTTAATGCCTGGCATTTTATATTTAGAGTTATTATTGTTTTAGTAAATGATTTTGGATTAATAGATATATGTGAATATCTGACTAGTATCTCTGTATAATGTACGGATATATGGATGAGAGTAGGGTGTTACAGATTGGGTTTGTACTAACTTGGCACGGGTGGTGTCGACTAGTGACAAAGGCTAGTGGTGCTGACTTGTCATAAGCGGTGCCAACTTATGATAGGATAGGGTTCCCTAGTTCACTTTGTTTTGCATTTTTAACATGGTTCCGGTCAGATTCAAGAAAAATGGTCTCTAGACTTTTATTCACCTATATCTCTAATTTTTATAAAATTAAAAATCAAGCCATTTGGACTTATAAATCAAGAGACATTACTAAAATACTATAGACTGCTCTGTATGACAGGACAATGGCTATCACTCCACTTTGAACTAAATTTTGAAACTTTTAAAGACAGAATCAAGTTTTGGCCGCTTTATATGAATTCTATATCTATGAGTCTAGTTTATTTTGCAACTAAAATCATCCAAATTAGAGCTATACAACTTGAGATATCATTAAAACAATCTCTGCATATCCTATAGATCCTACACCAGAATTTCACTTCACTAATCTTTTCACTACACTACCTTCTCTAATACCCATTTTAACACTCAAAACACATATGCACAAAATTAAAACAATCAAAAATCCATCCAGCAACAAAATTACACAAATACTTAAATATACAAAAGCTCTCATATCTTGAAGCTTGCTTTATCCTTTATTTTTCTTGCTCACACCTTTCCTTTTTTTTTTGTCTCTCACTTGTTTTTCAGCTTATGTTAGAGAATCCCCTCAAACAAACATTTAAAAATCCATTATACCCTTTCATATATACATACTAAAAAAATAAAGAAGAAAAAGAGGGAAATTCTAGTTTACCAATTTAATTACTTACCTTTCTACTAGCTAGTACTATAGCTCCATCTCTCTCTATTCCTTCAACTCAAGAGAAAAATTTTTTAGAGGCTCTTTATGAGGAAGAAGCAAGAAAATTATGAACTCTTCTAGTTAAGAATGGCCGGCCAAAAGAGTTTAAGAAGGAAGGAAAAAATCTGCCTCAATTAATAAAACATCACTTTAGAAATAAGCATGGTATCACAATTCCATTGGTCCAAATTTTTAAGTCTTTAACTGATTCTCTTTTAGTCCCTCTCTACACTTTTAATTGCCAAATCACATAAATTCTCATTTCTTTCATCAATTTAATCCCTAACCATTTGCACATAAGTTCCTATTTGCACAATTACTAAATGCCCTTAACAAATACAAAAGTTTCTATTACATTCCTAATAACAATTTATGTTGTTGTGCACTAAAACTCAATTCACGTACACTACAAAAAAACTACCTTACTGATGGCAATTTCCATCGCTAAATGACCTTTTTTTGTTGAGAATCTTTTTTAGCAACTGGGCAACGAACAGTCGTGAACAAGCTCAGTCGCAAAATTATTTGCAACGAAAATAGAAAAAAATCACTAATTTGGTGACATAAAAAATAATCGGGAAAAGGGATATAATCGTCGCTAAATAAATTTTAAATTTAGTCGCCACAAATATAATATTAATTATTAGCGACAAAATATTTCGTCACAAAATTCGTGGCAAATAAATATTTGTAAATTGCAAATAAAAATGGAAATTAGCGGCGCAAAAATCGTCGCAATTTTTTATTATTATTATTATTATTATTATTATTATTATTATTATTATTATTTCCAATTTAATTTTATTGTTGTTATTGTTATTATTGTAATAGCCAAAATAATTTAGTTAAATTACATAGGTCTAGCATGAATGCTGCATATATCTCATTTCCTAAATTTCCACTTATGGGCAATTCTTACTAAAAATGTTTGCTTGAATCTCATTCAAAAGTCCTTGACAAGCTTAGATTTTTGTCTTCCACACATTTCCAATCCATAATTAACTTCATCAAGTACAATAAAATTCTTTAATATCTCAATAAAATTAGCCAAACAGTGGAGTTACAATTACTATGGTGTTCAACTGATGAACAAGTACTAATTTTCCTGATACACGTAAATAAACGTAAGGCTTACATATGATTCAAAATAAACCAAATCAAATCATAACACATGATTATGTTATTGGCTTAATCTATGGATAATGGATGCATACATTGACCTAACCCAGCTTAAGTAAGAAAGCTCCTTCAAATTTGCTAAAACAACACCATTCATATTATTATAGCATAGAAAGCATATCGCATAGGAAGTAAAGACACTTTTTCTAAAATATATAAAAGTCAAAGTTAAAAAACCAAGTGTCTATTTACTCCAATAATAAACATTAAAAACCTAAAAGCTTGGCATTGATTTCCACCATATCAGAGGGATCCTTGAAAGAAGCATATGGCTTAACTCCAGTATACACGTACATTGCCTTAAACTCCTCTATGCACATTGTGTGCCTTCAAGCTATATATCCCACTATCATCCGTATTGCATCTATTTGTTTCCATATCTTCTCCTCACTGTACAGATCCTGCGGTAGAGTAAGATAAGGAGTTCTATATAATTCAAGTCATTATGTAGCTTCAGTCATGATCTCAGTCTAAATTAGGCAAAACAACATCATGTTCTATAGTACTATTATTAACCTAATAATAATCAGAGACTTAATTTAGTTTTTTGTAAAAGAAAAATATATTTAATATTAATCATACAACAGCAAACAAAAGCATACCTCTCCTTGTAAGTCCTTAGTTATACTCCACTTATCTAGTACTTCACTATCTTGAAATGCTTGTACAAGTGAAACATTTTGGTAACAGCCTGCGTAGATTGCCTGGAAAAGCAGGAGATAAGATCACCTTTCTTGAAATGCTTGAACACATCTGCAATATATTAATTTTAATGATATCAATAAATAATTATAAGAAACATTTACAAAACTACTACTACAGCAGCAGCTGCTGCTGCTCCTACTATTACTACTATTACTGCTACTGCTGCTGCTGCTGCTCTTACTACTACTGATGTTGCTGCTGTTGCTACTCTCACTACTACTGCTGCTGCTGCTGCTGCTGCTACTACTCTTACTACTACTGCTAGTGCTACTGTTGCTGCTGCTATTATTATTATTATTATTATTATTATTATAAGATTAGTATGATATGGCATTTTCTAAATTTATTTTATAAAAGAATTTGATATTTATATACTCTTAAATTCTGCATAAGCTTTGTTTTGCTTTTCCATGTTGAGATATTAATTAATTGAAGTAGGTAGAGTACAAAAGAGTGGGAATAATTTCTGGCTACATGACTAGGTAGAGTTTAAATAATGATTGCTAACTACATTTAATATATCAACTAAATTAATTTCAATTGGTTATTTGTTTAGTAGACAATTGGTAAAGTTTGAGATTTTAAAAGGGTTAGATGAGATCACATCAACAACAGTAAGATTCTGAAATTTTTAATTATTCGAAGGCAAGTGAAAAAAATCCATTCATAGTTTTGTCCTCTTCCTATGTTCTTTAATCCAAATTTCATTGTCTAATTCCAGTTGGTTCCAACCAATCCATACAATAATATGTTTTATGATCACCAATCATCAATTGGTAAAGAAAAAGAACAAAAAAGATTAAAAAAAGATGCTATAGATAAGTACATAATATGAGCAAAGAAGAAAGCAACTCCATCACCATTATAAAATAACATTTTATCATTTCAAGCCATCTTACAAAAGTTTGATGCCATTCTAAGGAAACTAAAGCATTTAAACCCATAGAATTCTAAAATCAATCAATCATAAATTTATTGTAGCTTTATTATTGGATTTTAATATGCATAAATAGAACCTTGATATAAAAAGCTTAATAAGAAAACCATTGTCTATAAAGGAATCATATTCTAGTTCTGGTACAAACAACAAACAATAATGCAAAAACCAGAAACTATATATACACAGAAAAGAAATCGATTCTCTTTCCTTTCTATCAAGGCTACTATTAGGCAAAGAAACAAATACCTTAAAGGCACAAACTAATCACAAGCTTAAAGATACAACAATCCACACAATTATAACTTTGAGCTTAAAATAGATTGTTTAGCAAACAATAATTTCAATTCGAAAAACGTAAAAATCACAAGAACACAAGTTAAATAAGAACTCTATTTAAACAACAATATCAAATATGTAAACTCATAATCACCCAAGATCTAAACTTTCTTGTTCCCATTAAAGCAGAAATATAGAAAAGAAGACAAATTCCAAAAGCTAAAAGAAAGAAAAAAGAGTATTAATTATGAAGCAAATACTTGGAAAATAGAGGAACTTGATTGTTGATTGTATTAGATAAAGAAACACACTTTTCTCTGTAATTACAAGCTCTATGGTTGGAATTCTAGCCTAGCAAATGACCTCGAAACATTAAAACCATCATACAAGAATTAGATATGAAGAGCTACTATAAAACAACACAACCAGATCGATTTTAGGCATGTTATACAGTCCCAAAAAGGTAATAAAATAAGTTTTAGGGAAAGACCTTCAAAAGCCCTAATCCAAAGTTTCCATAAACAAATACAAACCAAAAAGAAAAATAAAAAGCGATAAGTAAATACCTTTCAGCACGAGAATTATGTTTCTCGTGCTCGAATAGTTGAACAGTGATTCTAAACCTCTCGGTGTGGTGAATTTTCTTCTCCATATCGAATACAACAGCGACATTCCCAGACCTAGTGGAAAAGACCTTGCTACTCTTACAATCATTGACATCCTTTTTGGGGTTGTTAAAACCCGAATCAACAGTAGGTGGGGTTGTGATGGTAGAATCCTGAACTCGATTTGGATTGGCAGAGGTAGGAACAGTCGCACCAATGGGCTTGCTAGGGTTTCCTTTGACAGTAGTGTTAACGGTAGGGAGATTCGTCGTATTAGTTGCCATGGTATTATTGAGCCATTCTGCCTTCTCCGGTCCCTCTCTTCATCTATTTTATGTTTTCCTCTGCCTTCCTCGATCTCTCTTCTCTGTTTCATGAGAAGAATGAGGTAAAGAGAGGAGGGGTAATTAGTGTTTTTTAAAAGAAAAAAATATCCCTACTTTCGTATGTACAATAAATGTTAAATGGGGATAATTCGTAAATAAATTTATATAGGATTTTTTATTTATATCCATAGATATAATATGTACACATAATAAATAAAAATTAAGCATAAAAATTATTTGTATAATTAATTTCTATCTAATATTAAAATTTTGAAAAAAAAATTATTAAATTTTATTGACTTTAAATGGAATGATTTAGAAATCAATAAAGATAAATTGATTGAGATAAATAATTAAAGATTATATTAAAAAAGAAGAAAAATATCAATTTCATTAGTTTTAGAAGTAAATTATACTTGATTAAAATATAGTATAATAGGATTACAAGCAAAAAAAAAATACAATTATCATATAATAAGATTGCAAGCAAAAAAATAAATTAAATATTTTATTTTAATTAATGAAAATATTAAAAAAAATATAATTATTAAATTTTGGTTAGAATTTTTTAATTATATAATCTCAAAATTAACTGTAAATTTTATTGAAATTGGTAAAATGACTATATTTTCAAATAATTTCATTATAAAGCAAAATTATGATACATAATTAGTAAAAAATAAATATATATGTATATATTTAATTAATATTATAATGTTTGGTAAAATCAATAAATAAAATTATAAATTTATTTAAATATTTAATTGAAAATAGATAAATAATATAATATAAAATATTCTTAGTGACGATTTTGCGATGCATTTTCCGTCGCTAGAATTTCACTATACATAGCAACTATATTTCCACCTCTATTGGTCTAGAAATTAATTTACAAAATTAAAAATATATAAACATTTTTAGCGACAAATATCCCATCGCTAATTTCGTCCCAAAAAAGGTGCAATTTTTGTAGCCAAATTTAGTAACTGTTTTCACTATTTCATTGCTAAACTTATGACTAATTCTTTTTCACGACTGAAACTGAAAATAGCTGCTAATTAGCGACGAAAAATATGTCATCGCTAATTCATATTTTTTTTATAGTGTCATGATAATTACATATCTAATCGCACTCTAATCCTACTATAGTATACTTTGGGGCCTTACACATATTTTGGTTAATGTCATATAAATGAGTTTTCGAGTTAATTATTTATCTTTTTCTTACACAAGTTATTGAAATAAATTAAAACCACATAAAAACACATATGGAAAGCTATAAGTTATACTATAAAAAGTAAGGCTATTTTGCATAATTAATACATCTAAATAATCCATGTATAAAAAGGAAAATTCATTGAATATTGCTTTAGGTGGAAACATTAGTTTCCGCACATATATTTAGAAAAAGGAGAGTTTTTTGTGTGTGTTATGGGATGGAAAAAGGAATGATTGATCCCATCTGGCTTAACTAAAAAATTCATATTTGTTTCATTAAAGTATAAAAAATCATTTACTTTTATAAATGAAAACTTTTACTTTGATGTGTTATTTTTGGGTAGAAAAATAGGACATTGGTCCTTTTTATTAAGAAAATTTCGCTTTTATTTGTATAAATTATTTGGGTGAGCTTTTTATGTTAAAGTTCGGAAAATCCTTTATTATTACAATGTAAACTAGAAAATTAAAAAAAGTACAAAAATAATAATTTACTATGACACATGCATCATAGCCTTTGAACCTCCGCCTGCCAAAAACACGTGTGTGCGTGTGGGTTCATTGGAGCAAAAAAGCAAAAATATACGATTAGAAGTAGAACAAATAAAAATAAATGTTTGGAATAAAAAAATGTATTTGCACACTTGTAAAGAAAATTACATGAACTTATAATGAAACCTAGAAAATAAACAAATATATATTGTATGATTGTAAAAATAGATAAACAAAAGTTAGACATGCAAAAAGGAAACAAAAATATTGCATAATATAAGAGAATAGCCAAAGGAAATCCATACATGCATAAAATAGGCCCAAATAGACAACCAAAAGGGTGACAGACAAGCAGAAGATGGAGACGGGATAGACGGCCAAGGCGCGTACGACGAAAAGGAAGACCACTTGACATCCCATTGCTCACTACAAGTGACAGGCGTTACCTAGTCTTCTTCCTGTGACTCGTGCTCTGATGGTAGTCCCAAGTCCAGCAAATAACTTCACACTCACATGCAAAATCCGCATTTATATATGCACAAAAATGGCCAAAAACACTTAAAACACACTTTTAGATGGTTAAAAACTCATTTTAAGGCATAAAATCAAGAAATAAAATAATCAAAGATTGATAAAGCTTAAAATGTCTTTATCTTGTGAGAAGAGAAGCTGGCAGCCGAAAGGCCGATCGTGTGGTTAGACCTGCAAAAGGGAGTGCCCGGTCGGACCCAGGCGTTAGCACTTCAAAGCTTAAGTTAGTGGCTTTAGAGTGAGAATGTTTAAGAGGAGAGAAAAAGTCTTAGGATTTCCATGCCTGGAGCCATCGTGTTTAGGCCATTTATAGGAGTCATTTGGAGGGATACTTAAGTACCTTGGGGGGTAATAACCGACAGTTAGGGTAGGTGAGCGGCGATGTCACAAGGAGTAGATGGAGAGTGTGGGCATTTCATAGCTGATAAGAAGGGAACTTTGTATACATGGCATGGCAGCCTGCCCTCAAGCGAAGTGGGAGGATGCCGCTCGATAAAGGAAAGAAGCTGAGACTGCCAGCGCCGTGGCAAAGAAAGAAGTTGTGCTCTTAAAGTCGGAGGTGGAGGAACTAAAAAAGGAGAAAATCCAATTAGCTCAAGACCTTAAGTCCCGATAGAGCGAGGTGGACCACTTGAAGGGAGATATGGCGTGCCTCACTGCTGACACCGCTTTATGCAAGAAATACAAGGAAGAGTTGGATAGGCTGAGGGGCGAGTACTTCCAACTGAAAAATGACTGCCTCAGGGCCAATACTGACAAAGACAAAGTGCTCGCGAACAAAGATAAGGCTCTATCGGGGCACGACCTCCTCCTGGCAGAAAAGAATTCTATGGAGATAGTTTTGGCCAAAAAAGGAAGCGATTTGGGCTAAAAATTTAACAAAAGTGCTGGCCGCTAAGGAGGAGGAGGTCCTTGATAAGTTAGGCGAGGCTTAAGGAAAGTTGCTGACTCGATTGATTTATGCAGCCAAGCAGGAATTTTCTAAAGCTGACCTTGACTTGGTGGAGGATCTGGGGGCTCTTCCCGATCCTCTTTCTAGTGATGATGATGATAATAAGGCATGTCCGGTCAGAGAAATTGAAGGAAATTTGCCAACTGAACCCGAAGTCATTCCTCCTTCCACCGTAGAGCCTGAGGCCCTTTTACCATTGGAGCTAGAACCCATTGTATCTCCGTCAGCAGAGCCAATAAATGATCAAACCGCTGTTGATGCCGAGCCCCAGCTGAGCCGATCAGTTCTTCAATCGAAATTATAGATATAGAGGCTTAGCCGTTTTCCTTCCTTATTTTTTTTTTGCAATTTGTAAAGAATTCTCATATGTGTATATAAGATTCTGTTTGTCTTCCATCCGTACCTTCATCTCACAATTCTTACTTAGAGTGAGATTCGTTATCAAATTTACTAAATGAAGAGAAACTTTTATGTAAAGTGTGCAAATCAATTAAGGAGAGTGTGGGAATACTTCCTAAATTATGTAAACATTGTAGTACATGACTCATTATGGCCAGTGATCGTCTGATCAAATCGGCACAAATCATGATAGTAGGTGACTTTGTAATGTTTGGTATGACCAAAGCGTTAGTCGAACAGATATAAGGATTTGTTATGCGTTGGAGAGGTTTACAATTTTGTACGTTGAGTATGGAGGAGATATACGTTGATGGAGATGACTTATTTAACTACTACATTTCGTATTTGGAGTGCAAAATAGACTAAATGGAGAAAAGTTTTCGTATCCGAGATTAGCATTGAGCCACATCTTGCTGTGGGAGTCGTATTGGAGAAATCTTTTGCATTTTGGGCTTGGGACAAGCCTAGCGAACAATCTTCCTCGAATTAGTGGAGAATGGAGTAAGACCAATAACCTGCAAACAATATCAAGACTAACAAACAGATAAATAAATAAAAACATACCTTTTTCGAGGATGAAGAAAAATAGAAAAAATGGAGAAAACATTCTTTATTGAATGTGAATATAATACATGATTATACATGGTACTTCTTGAGTACCTCGATGTTCCAGCTCTTAGGAATATCCATCCCTTCAAGGGTTCTCAATTTATAAGTACTGGAGCTTAAAACCTTGAAGACCTTATAGGGACCTTCCCAATTTGGCATCAGCTTCCCAACTCTAGCATTTCCCATGCTTATATCCGCCCTTCTGAGCACCAGATCACCCACATTAAAGGTTCTTGCCCTTACTTTTGTGTTGTGGTATCTAGCAACTCTTTGCTTGTAAGCAGCAATTTTGGTATAAGCATCTTCCCTCCTTTCCTCTAATAGGTCCAAATCTTGGCATCTATCTAGGACATTCATTTGACTGGAATAGAATGTTGTCCGATAGGAGGAGAGGTCGATTTCTACGGGTATCATTGTCTCGGAGCCGTAGACAAGAGAGAAGGGCGTTTGATGGGTGTCGGCCCGTGGAGAGGTCCTGTAGGACCATAAGACGCTTTGCAGTTCTTCAGTCCAGTTGCCTTTTGCCTCGTCGAGTCATTTTTTCAAGCCTTCTAGGAGCATCCGATTGGAGACCTCGGTCATCCCATTACTTTAGGGATGGGTGACGGAGGTAAACTTAAGGCTGATATTAAGGCTTTGGCAAAAGTTTTTGAAAATTGAACTGTCGAACTGCTTGCCATTATCTGTAATAAAAATGTTAGGTAAGTCATACCTGCAAATGATGTCCTTCCAAACGAAATTTCTAACTTTCTCCGCCGTGGTTGTAGCCAGAGGTTTGCCCTCAATCCATTTGGAGAAGTGATCAACGGCAATAAGGAGGAACTTTATTTGCCTTTTTCCTTAGGGAAAAGGCCCTAGAATATCCAAGCCCCACTGATCGAACGGCCAGGTAGATCGGATCGAACTCTCGTCTGCTGCCGGCTGCCTGATGACTCTTCCATGTATTTGGCATTGCTGGCATCTTCTCACATTTTCTTGGGCATCTTTGAAGATGCTCGGCCAGTAGTATCCTATTTGAAGTGCCTTTCGTGCCATGGCCCTACTAGCCTCATGTGCTCCGCAAATGCCCTCATAGATTTCCTTTAAGATATAGTCTCCTTCCTCCTTCATTACGCATTTGAGCCAGGAGTGACTGAAAGCTTTTTTAAACAATTCACCATTAATAATAGAGTAATTTAAAGATTTACGAGATACCTTCTGGGCTTCCGCCTTATCTTCGGGCAATTGCCTTGTTTGTAGGTATCATTTGATGGAGCTCATCCATATTTCCTGAACTGGCTCAATTTCCATTATTTCTGGTTCGTCTAAGGAGGAGTTTGTCTAGTCAATGATGGTTATATTTTCTTCCACCATTCCTTGTTCGGAAGCAGACATTTTGGCAAGTCAATCAGCTACTACAGTTTGATCTCTTGGCACCCTTTGTAGGACCCATTCGGATCCACCTTCTTTTAGCATCTTGAATGCCCATCCCACCATTTTTCCCTCAAAATTTGGGGTCTGGAGAATTTTTCTGATTGGTTAACCCGATCGAACGACTATCGTATGTGCTTCAAAGTATTGTCTCAGCTTCTTTGTGCACATCATGGGGGCGATGATGAGTTGTTCGATTAGATATTTTTTCAATTCTAGGCCTCTGAGAACTTGGCTCACATAATAAATAGGTAGTTGCTGGGTTCCTTCTTCCCTGACCAGGACACCTGCAATAGCTTCGCCAGAAGTTGATAAGTATATGTATAATTTTCACCTGGAAGCGGTCGGCTGAGTAAAGGAGGATTGGTGAGAAAATGTTTTAGCTCATCGAAGGTTTGCTGGAAATCAGCGTCCTAGTTGAAGGTTTCGTTCTTCCTCAATTTATTGAAGAAAGGGGTGCATCATTTGGCTGAATAGGAGATGAACCGCCCAAGAGCTGTTATTTGGCCATTCAGTTTCTGAACGTCCTTCACACTGTTTGGTGGCTGCATCTCCAAGATTGTCTTGATTTTATCGGGATTGGCTTCAATGCCCCTTTGGGAGACCATAAAGCCTAAAACTTTGCCCGAGGGCACCCCGAAAATGCATTTATTAAGATTGAGCTTCATCCGAAACTTATTTAGTGTGTTGAAAATTTTTGCCAAATCGGCAGGATGTTCTTCAGGAGTTTTGCTTTTGACAATCATATCATCTACGTAGACCTCCACGTGATGCTCGATTTGATCTTTGAAAATTTTATTCATTAAGCGCTGTTATGTAGCACCTGTGTTTTTCAATCCGAATGGCATGGTCTTGTAACAAAAGCTATCATCATCCGTGATAAAGCTGGTCTTTTGCTGATCTAGTAACCACATCATAATTTGATGATATCCAGCATATTCATCAAAGAGGGAATAGATGGCATGACCCACAATAGCATCCACCAACTAGTCTATGCTGGGCAAGGGGGTAGCTATCTTTTGGGCATGCTTTGTTAAGGTTCGTGAAGTCAACACACATTTGCAACTTCCCCGATTTCTTTTTGACCAAAACAACATTGGCTAGCCATTTGGGGTAGTCTACTTCTCGAATTGTTCCCACTTTCAGCAACCTGTCTACCTCCTTAGAGATAAATCTCCTACGATCAGGAGCATTCCTTCGCAATTTCTGCCTGATCGGCATGCAACCTAGATCCACGTTGAGTTTGTGGGTGATCACATTGGGGTCAATCTTGGTGATGTCTTCCAGCTTCCAAGCAAAAGATGCTTGGTTGATCATTAATACTTGCATGACAGCCTCTTCGATCTTCGTGCTCATACTGTTGCCGATTTGGACAGCCTTGCCTTTTGTGAGCGTCCTAGTCTTAACTTCTTATGCGGGATCCATTCTTGGTTCCTCCGCCTGCTCAAGTTATTCCAGACCTGATTCTACCAACATGGCTTCTTTATGGTGTTTGATCATGGCAATATAAGCCTCCCTTGATGCCTTCTGATTACCCCTCAGGATGGCGATACCTCCTCTGGTCGGGATTTTCATCACCATGTAATGGATGCTGGTGACTGCCCCAGTTTGAAATAATAGAGGCCTGCCAAAAATGGCATTATAAGAAAAAACCATATCAATAACCATAAATGTTACCTTGCAGGCATGGGCAAGAGCTTTCTGGCCGAGCTCGATGAACAAATCAACTGACCCTACCACTGGTACTATGGTGTTACCCAATCCGATCGGTGGTGTTGCATTTGGTTTAAGTTCTTCGACCGACAGCCCTATCGCTCTATAAGCTTGCAATGTAAGCACGTTCACTACACTCCCATTATCCACCAATATCCTTTTTACGTCGAAATTGTTAATCCATGCCCTGACGACAAGGGCATCCTCATGAGGGAAGACTACATCCCGAGCATCCTCACAGGATATGGTGACTGGGGCTGGTCGTTCAGATGTTTGAGAGAATAGACGCCCTTGCCCTTTCTTTTCCTGGAGAGATCTTCGTCGTAGGATGACCCGCTAGTGATCATATTTATAACATCGGTATAAGGTTTGCGTGGGTCTATATTTTTTGGCTTTCTCCACTCGTTGTCATCATCTTCATCGTCAGAGTCATCTTTCTTATGGTTCGATCATTTACAGGGACTTGCCTCTCAAGTCGGACCTATAAACCTCTTGAGGGATCCCCTTTGAACGAGCTGTTCAATTTCTTCCTTCTACTGATGGCATTCGTCGGTCGTATGACCAACGTCCTTGTGAAACTTGCAGTATTTGTTGTGGTTTTAGGTTCTTCTGGTCTTTTCATCCATCATTTTGGGCCAGTTCACCCTTTGATGGTTTTTCTTAATCCACATTAACACTTATGTGGGATTGGCATTGAGCAGAGTAAAGGGCTGAGAATGCTGACCAGCCCCTCGATCGGACCTTGATCACTTCGCCTCCCTTCTTTTTCCCAAGCTCTTTGAAGTGGAGGCTCATTCGAGACTTCTTATGAGTCGTTCCAAAATTGGAGCTCGATTAAACGTCCGTCTGTCTGGGTGTTGTAGTCTATCCAAGACATTGTCTCTTCTGCCTCGGATGGATCTCAGGGTGTCATCCAACTGGATGTGCTGCCTAGCTCTTTCCATTAGATCGAAAAAGTTGGTTGGCGGCCTTATCGTAATTGACTCAAATAATGGCCTATCAGCAGTGTCATTTGCTAGGGCTGTGGATGCCATTTTCATGCTTACATTCCTCACCTCGGACATTATGGCTTGAAATTTATCGATGTAGTCTCGGAGACTTTCATCGGTCCTCAGATAGAGGTTGCACAGATCAATCACAGATTTTAGCGCCCGTATCTGTACAATGAATCATGTAATGAACAACTCCTTTAGTTGTCGAAAAGAGGTGATCGACCCCTGAGGGAGCTCATGGAACCATGTAAGGGCATCTCCTCCCAGCATGGTGGAGAATATCCTGCAGGCGATCCTTTCATCGTAGGTGTATACCTGTACTTTTGTTAGATATTCTGCAAGATGTGTAAAGGGGTCGGTCTTACCTATATACCTATCCATTATCACATCTCGCCACCTGGGAGGTAGCTCTGACTCCGTGATTTTCCTGCAAAATGGTGAGGACGTGTTGTCGCAGGTGTGATCCTCGAACGTTCCTTTCTTGGAGCCTGTCAAGCCAAACTGCTTGAGCTCCTGCTTGAACCACCTTTCCTCTTTGCTCATGGTGTTAGTGTAAGCCCTAGCCCCAATAGATTGTAATAAAAAATTTGAGTTAATAAATGAGGCATTTGTTTTATCTTTTGTATTCCCGTGCATATCAATTGATAGAACTATCCAAGAATGTTGTTTCAGTTTAAGTTATCATGTGTGAGGCACATAGTTGTAAGACCTTAAAATAAAAGAGACATCATTCTAAATATCCCTAGTCATTCAATGTTATGGGAATAACAATGAATTAAGACTAGTATGCTCTCTCTGATAAGTTAGTTTTGTATTACGGATCATAAAGACAAGAGTGTTAATCAGAGATCATATATACATGTTTAGGACATGGTATCTGGATTCGATCCATTTATGAGAACACTACATGGTATAAGTCATAAGTGTTTCTCATATGCAAGTTTTGCATTGGAGTTCTTAGACCTAAAATCTCTATGAAACTCTTTATATATTACTGTATACTTTGACATACACCTAACGTGCTCGTAACAGAGTGACAAGTGTGGGTATGCTTGGGTATACATTGATTCATGTTAGAGAGTATGGAAGAAGTGAAGGGATTACCCCTCTCAATAAGAGAGAAAATATCATCGGCCACTTGATCAGTGAACTGAGAAGTGTATGGCCATACCGAGATGAAATAACGAGTAATCATTATTTATCTGAGAGTTCAGTGTCACTGGAATATCAAGAAAGAAATTAATTTATATAAGGATGACTAGTTCCATGCCTTATATTAATTATGATATTTTTGGGTAAGGGACTATGCAAAATTACATTAGGTCACAAAATGTCATATGCATTTTCATTTAATTTGGAATGCTATAATATCTTGCTAGAGAATATTTATAGCCTTTGAATTAATTTATTAATTCATTGCCAACATTAAATGGACCTATAGGATCGCACATAAAGCATTGGGCTTAAAATATTTAAATTAAGTATTGGGCATTAATTTGGGCTTTTAATTAAAGTCAAATTAATGTGTGTAATGGATTATTAGATTGCTATTAGACCTTGGCCCATGAGAGAGAGAAATTCAGCCCACAAGGTTTAATTTCAATTAATTAAATGTCTTGTATTAATTTAATTAATTAAGTTTTAAAGCCTAAAAGAATTATGATCAAATAAATCACTTAAATATGAATACTATTGGCCGAAATTCCTAGAGAGAAATCAAGGAATTTTGGCATATCCTTTATATTAATTAAGTAGTTTATTTGATTAATATGTCTTGTATATTCCTATTTAATTAAGTGGTTAATTTGATTAATATGTCTTTTATTTTTATCTTGGATAAATTAAAAGAGTTTTTATCAATAAATATTACTTATTTTAATTAAGTGATAAAGGCAAATATTAATTATCTTTAGCTAATATTAATTATCCTAAGGTAGTATATTTGAGATTTATCACTTAATAAATAAGATAATATATATATTGGATGAGAGCAAAAAGCAAAAAAAAAAAAAACCTAATTTTGTGTGTGGCGTGAATAGTAACTCTCTCTCACAATTTTATTTTGGCCAATTTTTCACAAGTAGAAAGGATTGTTCCTCATTCTCTTGTGATCTGGGGTAGTAATAGCAACCTTAGAGAAGTACAAAATTAAATTTTGTAGCTTCAATCAATTGCCATCACACGATACTTAAATAGAGAGCTAGCAATCTCGATTTTAAGCCGTCTTTGCAATTGTGTGTGTGAACATGGAGAATAGTGGCGTAAAGGCTGTTCTTTTGGCATTGGCAAAGAAGATCAAAGGTTGATAAATCACTCTTGATTGCTGGTCATCACCAAAATCAAATATTGAAGTGCATCTAAAGTTGTAAGTTTTACAACCCTAAAATTGCATGTTTCGTTTCTTGCTTAGGAATTGTATGGTATGTATGAAAAAAATTTTTTGTTTTTCTGTTGTGTTATCATCACCATCATACCATGCCATATTCCATCAGTGGTATCAGAGCCTAAACATTCTTATTTTAGTGCTTTAGATGCATGAATTATTTAATCAAAAATCGTTTTTATAAATACATGAAATGCTGAAATTTTCTATTTTGAGTTTTTTGCATTGTTTTGGTGTAAAAACGATTTTAATTGATTAGTTAGGTATTATAATTAATATGATATGTTAATATACTATCCTAAGATGTTATTAGGGCTGGTAATGGTCAGATTTAGTTATTTATGCCTGATGGTACATGTTAATAACGAAACTAGGTGCTAATTGGCATGAAAATTGCTAGTTTAACAACTAGTTTTCAAAATTAAATGTAAAATGATTTTGGCATGTTTGTAAGTGATTTTTAAAGATTAATTATCAGGTCTGAATATATTTTAAATTTGGTTTTAATTCTGGTCCATGAAAATTTAATTAATTAATTTTAAAATCGCTTAAAACTATGACTAGTTTGTGTTTGTTACATGTTTAATCAACAATTTTTGTTTTGGTTTGATTAAAATGGTATAAAAAAATTTAGATAAAAATGGCACAGAACATTAACTCAATGTTTATGACCTTATTTAAATGATTAAATGACCCATAAAATTGATTTAAGTGTTTGTGCATTTTTGTGGCATCATATAAGCATTAAACAACTAATTCATTGTTGTTTGTTTGTTTTTCATGAATGACGTGTATATTTATATGTTCTTCATGATTATATGTTTTAATTCATGTTGGTACATATTACATGCATTTTTAATGTTTATGGGCTAAATGACATAAAATTAAAAATGGCAAAATTGGAAATTATACTAGAGTGGATTTATGGCACAAATCTAACTAGTTCGTGTTTTGGGCTTTTAAGAGAACTTATTCAATAAGAGGATTTAGTCCATTGGGCTTTGGCCCAGGCCCATCATAGGATCTTCTCTTAAAGGTTCAAGTACACAATTTCCATTAATGGGCTTGGCTAAATTAATTAAAATTGGACTTTGTTTAATCCATGAATGTTATGTATATTTATTTGCTTGTTTGGTGTGATGAATGGATATGCATGGTGCATTCATGGGCCATAGGTTTTGTAATTAAATATCGCCTGCGAGCCATTATTTTTATTGTAAAAGTTTTCATTTATTTCTTGGAATAGAAAATACTTGAAGATTTTGTAAATCAAGACGAAGCCCACCGGAGTGGAGAAGCCCAACTTGAAGATTCTTATGTAATAGTATAGAATCTTAGTTGTAGGTTTTAAGGCCCATGTTTGTCACGCTTTACTTTATACAATTATATATATATGCATGTTATGGATGGATGACAAAGCGTATGCCATGTAAGCCGTAATAAAATGAATCCCCAAAATAGTAAGTCACAAAGTTGCCTTCCTAATTTAAAACATGTCAAGGCATCGATCATCGATCACGTAGACTAGGAGTCCTAGATGCGCCCGATTATCTTTGTGAGGCATGGGTTGTGGATGTAGGTTGGACTTAACATGGAATGGGATGCCCGGACCTAGGCAACTTATAAATGGGATTGTGCTATAACATCTTAAGATGTTAGCCCATTTGATCTAAGAGTCATGTACGATACATGATTGGAGTCTTCCTACCTAAGTAATTTAACTTGTTAGGTGTACAAGCTCAGCTTGACTAATAAGTTGTTATGAAAAGTGGATCTTGGCCCACATTAAATCACTAACGTGAATTATTTAAGGGGATATTAATTCGGTTTGTGGGATTATAATAAGACCTCATTTAATCTTGCTAAATTTTATTATTATAGATTGAAAATGGCATCTTCAAATAACAATTTCTCATTGCGATCGGTCCTTGAAAAGGACAAATTGAATGGCACCAATTTCATAGATTGGTCTCGAAACTTAAAAATAGTTCTTAAGTAAGAGAAAAATTTGTATGTTTTGGATGCACCCTTACCTGAAAAACCTGCTAGGAACGCTTCTGTGGTTCAAAAGGAAACTTTTGAGACCAAGAAAGGCGACTCCAACAATGTGACCTGTTTGATGCTAGCCACTATGGTGCCTGAATTGCAAAAGTAATTTATGGACCAAGAGGCCTATGCGATCATGGTGCACCTCAAGGAGATGTTCCAAGAGCAAGCTCGTCACGAGAGCTTCGTGACAACAAAGGCTTTAATTTCTTGTAAGATGGCTGAGGGTACTCCTGTTAGTACCCATGTACTCAAGATGAAAGGGTATCTTGATACTCTTGAGAAGCTTGAGGTACAAGTGCCAAAGGAATTGGCCACTGACTTGATCTTAGGATCATTTTCTACTGCTTATGATCCATTTGTGATGAATTATAACATACATGCAATGAAAAAGTCAGTTACTGAGCTTCATGGGATGCCTAAAAATACTGAGGAGAACATTCGAAAGACCAATCCCGTACTGGTGGTTCAAAAGGGAATTAAGAAGGAACCCGCTAAGGGAAAGGGAAAGGGAAAACCTAAGTCTGTTGGGAGTGCACCTCAGGCCCAATCCAAGCCCAAGGCGCAAAAGCTCAAAGAGAGTGAGAGCACTTGCTTCCATTGCAACAAGATAGGGCATTGGAGGAAGAATTGCGCTCTCTTCAAGGAAGAACAAAAAAAGAATGGAGCCAAGGCGTCCAGTTCTGGTATTTTTGTTGTTGAAATTAACCTTTCTATTTCTACCACTTGGGTATTGGATACCGCTTGTGGTTCTCACATTTGTTCAAATATGCAGGGGCTAAGAAATAGGCGGTTACTTGGGAAGAATGAAGTGGACCTCCATATGGGGAATGGAGCACGAGTTGCTACCATGGAGATAGGCGACTATCACCTCACTTTACCTTCCGAAATTTGTATTGTTTTGAATAATTGTTATTATGTACCTGCTATGAGCAGAAACATTATTTCAGTTGCATGTTTGGATAATGATGAATTTGATTTTGTTATTAAAAATGGCAATGCTCATATTCATCACCAAGGCATTTCTTATGGCAATGTAATAGTGCAAAATGGCCTTTATATCCTTGATTTGCAAAACAAAGAGTCCGTATACAACATTAATACGAAGAGGGTTAAATCAAACGAATTAAACCCTACTTACTTCTGGCATTGTCATTTAGGACATGCAAACGAAAAATGCATTTCAAGACTCTACAAAATTGGAGTGCTTGGGTCATTTGACTCAGAGTCTTATAATACATGCGAGCCATGTTTGCATGGAAAAATGACAAAAAGTCCTTTTAACAAGAAAGGTGAGAGGACTAATAACTTATTGGAACTAACACATACCGATGTATGTGGTCTATTAAGCATACAAGCTAGAAGTGGTTTTAGCTACTTTGTGATGTTCACAGATGACTTCAGTAGATATGGCTATGTCTATCTAATGAAGCACAAGTCTGAAACTTTTGAGAAATTCAAAGAGTTTAAGAACGAAGTAGAAAACCAACTTGGCAGAAGTATAAAAACCATTCGATCAGATCGAGGTGGCGAATACTTAAGCCAAGAGTTTGTTTGTCATCTAAAGGAGTGTGGTATTATATCACAGCTCACTCCTCCTGGAACACCATAATGGAATGGTGTATCCGAAAGGAGAAATCAAACTCTCTTGGACATGGTTCGATCTATGATGAGTCAAGCTAATCTTCCTATCTCTTTTTAGGGTTATGCATTAGAAACTGTTGCGTTTCTATTAAACCGTACTCCAACTAAAGCAGTTGAGAAGATATCATACGAGGTATGGACTGGGAAAGAACCCAATATGTCTTTTCTCAGGATTTGGGGATGTGAAGCACATGTTAAGAAATTAACATCTGATAAACTAGAGTCCAAATCAACTGTCTGCTTGTTTGTGGGTTATCCCAAAGAAACAAGGGGATACTACTTTTACTCACAAGACGAGAACAAAGTATTTATTGCTCGCAAAGCTGTTTTCTTGGAAAAGGAGTTCCTTCTCAAGAAAGACAGTGGGAGTAAAGTAGAACTTGCAGAAATTCAAGTACCACAAACTCATATACAAGATGAGTTGGAAATGGGATCAAGTTCACAACCAGTTGTGGAACAAGAACCCATTACACAAGAACCTAAAAGGTCTGGTAGGGTACGTCAGGTGATTGAGAGATATGGATTTCTAATCACTGACAGTGACACCATTGAGTTAGTAGATCGTGAGGATCCTACTACCTACCGAGAAGTTATTGAAAGCCCAGACTCGAAAAATTGGCTTGAAGCCATGAAATTCGAGATGCAATCAATGTATGATAACCAGGTTTGGACCTTGGTTAATCCACCGAAAGGTGCTAAGGTAATTGAATGCAAATGGCTATTCAAAATTAAAGCTGATAAAACCTACAAAGGTAGACTAGTAGCAAAAGGTTTTCGACAAATTTATGGTATAGACTATGATGAGACCTTTTCGCCAGTAGTCATGCTCAAGTCCATTAGGATCTTACTTGCTATAGCTACATATCAAGATTATGAGATATGGCAAATGGATGTCAAAATCGCTTTCCTCAATGAAAATTTACTTGAGGATGTGTATATGACACAGCTTGAGGGTTTTGTCAATCCCAAGCATCCTAAGAAGGTTTACAAGCTTCAAAAATCCATCTACGGATTAAAGCAAGCATCCCAAAGTTGGAATCTTCGTTTTGATGAGGCAGTCAAAGAATTTGACTTCATCAAGAACGAATATGAGCCTTGTGTGTACAAGAAGGTTAGTAGGAGCATAGTAGTATTTCTAGTCCTGTATGTGGACGACATCCTTCTCATTGGGAATGACATTCCAACATTGCAAAAGGTTAAGCAATGGTTGGAAAAATGTTTATCAATGAAAGACTTAGGTAAAGCCGAGACAATACTTGGTATTCAAATCTATAGAGATAGATCGAATCGGCTTTTGGGACTAAGTCAAAAAAAGTACATAGACAAAGTACTAAAGCATTTTAGTATGGGAGACTCAAAGAAAGGGTATATACCTTTGGCTTTGGGAGTTCCTTTAACTAAAGAACAGTGTCCTAAAACCAAAGAGGAAAGAGATAACATGAGTAGAATCCCATATGCATCTGCTATTGGATCTATCATATACGCTATGTTATGTACTACATTAGATGTTGCTCATGCACTGAGTATAACCAGTAGGTTTCAGCAAGACCCTAGTGAGAAGCACTGGTCTGCTGTAAAAGGGATCCTAAAGTACCTGCGAAGGACTAAGGATCACTTCTTGGTGTATGGTGGTCAAGAAGAGCTCGTCATACAAGGTTATGTCGATGCTGCTTTTCAAACCAGCATTCAGGATTCTAAATCGCAATCTGGATTTGTTTTTATGTTGAATAGTGGTGCTGTCAGCTGGAGAAGCTCGAAACAAGAGACCGTTGCCGATTCAACTACAGAATCTGAGTATATTGCAGCAAGTGAGGCTGCAAAAGAGGCTATTTGGATTAAAAATTTTATTTATGGATTAGGAGTGGTCTCAAGCATCCTAGATCCATTAAAAATTTTCTGTGACAATAACGGGGCCATAGCACAGGCTAAAGAGCCCTGGTCACACCAGAAATCCAAACACATACTCAGGAGGTACCACCTGATCAGAGAAATCATTGATCGTAGGGACGTCAAGGTTAGCAAGATAGCAAGTGAAGACAATCTAGCAGATTTTTTGACGAAACAGTTGCGTCTAAATCTTCACGAAGCTCATTTGAGAGCGTTCGGTATTAGGGCAATGCCCGATTGGGACTAGTGCTAGTGAGAGATTGTTAGTGTAAGCCCTAGCCCCAATAGATTGTAATAAAACATTTGAGTTAATAAATGAGGCATTTGTTTTATCTTTTGTATTCCCGTGCATATCAATTGATAGAACTATCCAAAAATATTGTTTCAGTTTAAGTTATCATATGTGAGGCACATGGTTGTAAGACCTTGAAATAAAAGAGACATCATTCTAAATATTCCTAGTCAGTCCAATTATGGGAATAACAATAAATTAAGACTAGTATGCTCTCTCTGATAAGTTGAGTTCTGTCTTACGGATCATAAGGACAAGAGTGTCAATCAAAGATCATAGATACATGTTAAGAACATGGTATCTGGATTCGATCCATTTATGAGAACACTACATGGTATAAGTCATAAGTGTTTCTCATATGCAAGTTTTGCATTGGAGTTCTTAGACCTAAAATCTCTATAAAACTCTTTATGTATTACTGTATACTTTGACATACACCTAACGTGCTCATAACAGAGTGACAAGTATGGGTATGCTTGGGTATACATTGATTCATGTTAGAGAGCATGGGAGAAGTGAAGGGATTACCCCTCTCAATAAGAGAGAAAATATCATCGGCCACTTGATCAGTGAACTGAGAAGTGTATGGCCATACCGAGTAATCATTATTTATCTGAGAGTTCAGTGTCACTGGAATATCAAGAAAGGAATTAATTTATATAAGGATGACTAGTTCCATGCCTTATATTAATTTTGATAGTTTTGGGTAAGGGATTATGCAAAATTACATTAGGTCACAAAATGCCATATGCATTTTCATTTAATTTGGAATGCTATAATATCTTGCTAGAGAATATTTATAGCCTTTGAATTAATTTATTAATTCATTGCCAACATTAAATGGACCTATAAGATCGCACATAAAGCATTGAACTTAAAATATTTAAATTAAATATTGGGCATTAATTTGGGCTTTTAATTAAAGTCAAATTAATGTGTGTAATGAATTATTAGATTGCTATTGGACCTTGGCCCATGAGAGAGAGAAATTCAGCCCACAAGGTTTAATTTCAATTAATTAAATGTCTTGTATTAATTTAATTAATTGAGTTTTAAAGCCTAAAAGAATTATGATCAAATAAATCACTTAAATAGGAATACTATTGGCCGAAATTCCTAGAGAGAAATCAAGGAATTTCGGCATATCCTTTATATTAATTAAGTAGTTTATTTGATTAATATGTCTTGTATATTCCTATTTAATTAAGTGGTTAATTTGATTAATATGTCTTTTATTTTTATCTTGGATAAATTAAAAGAGTTTTTATCAATAAATATTACTTATTTTAATTAAGTGATAAAGGCAAATATTAATTATCTTTAGCTAATATTAATTATCCTAAGGTAGTATATTTGAGATTTATCACTTAATAAATAAGATAATATATTGGATGAGAGAGAAAAGCAAAAAAAAAACTAATTTTGTGTGTGGCATGAATAGTAACTCTCTCTTACAATTTTATTTTGGCCAATTTTTCACAAGTAGAAAGGATTGTTCCTCATTTTCTTGTGATTTGGGGTAGTAATAGCAACCTTAGAGAAGTGCAAAATCAAATTTTGTAGCTTCAATCAATTGCCATTACACGATACTTAAACAGAGAGCTAGCAATCTAAATTTTAAGCCGTCTTTGCAATTGTGTGTGTGAACATAGAGAATAGTGGCGTAAAGGTTGTTCTTTTAGCAGTGGCAAAGAAGATCAAAGGTTGATAAATCACTCTTGATTGATGGTCATCACCAAAACCAAATATTGAAGTGCATCTAAAGTTGTAAGTTTTACAACCCTAAAATTGCATGTTTCGTTTCTTGCTTTGGAATTGTATGGTATGTATGATAAAAAATTTTTATTTTTTCGCTGTGTTATCATCACCATCATACCATGTCATATTCCATCACATGGCAGCTGGAGCAAGTTCATCCCTCCGCCCCCTCGTGCCACTACGATTTGGGGTACACATGAAAGACAAATCATCCCCTATGGACGAAGTGGATGATCTACTAGGGATGTATGGGGAATCCCTGCTTGAGGACCTTGTACCTTTTTCCTTGTCATATCTACCCGGGGTTCTGGCCCTCATCCTCCTATCATCGTGAGCTTTTGGTTCATTGATGGAAATCCCCTTATTCCTCCTCTTTCCGAAGTCTTCAGTCATGAAATCCGTTTTGTGACTTCTTTCATAAGTTCTGGGCATCTTCCCCTTTTTCAAAGTTTGGACTATGCTTTTGGTGAAATCACTTAAGATGGTGCACATATCCCTAATGGTAATAGAGGTATCTCCCGGCTGTTGCATGGCTACATCGTTAAATTCTAGGAGAAGGTCGCCCCTAATAGGGGACCTGAGAGACCCCTCTCTTCTTTCTAAGGGCCTAGATCTGTCCTGACTATGGTGATTATACTCCCCCAAAATTTCGTGCTCATTGGATCTTAAACCTTCCATTTGCTATCCACGAAAGCACCAAATGATAAAACTTAAAATGTCTTTATCTTGTGAGAAGAAGAGCTGGTAGTCGAAAGGCCGATCGTATGGTTGGACCTGCAAAAGGGAGTGCCCGATCAGACCCAGGCGTTAGCACTTCGAAGCTTAAGTTAGTGGCTTTAGAGCGAGAATATTTAAGAGGAGAGAGAAAGTCTCAGGATTTCAATACTTGGAACCATCGTGTTTAGGCCATTTATAAAGGTTATTTGGAGGGGTATTTGAGTACCTTAAGAGGCGATAATCGGCAGTTAAGGTAGGTGAGCGGCGATGTGACAGGAAGTAGATGGAGAGTATGGATGTTGGCATGTGTCAGTGGGCCTGAGACGACAGGTTGTCCCATCAGTCCGATCGGACATCACGCTTTCCTGTGTTATCTTTCAGCTCACGCTTTGCCTTTTGCTAGTGGACTTGGGCCGTCCGAAATGTTATTGAGCTACATTAATTGGACTTTTAGGAATGTATTTATCAATTTGAAACACAAAAACAACAAGAAAATGGGGATAAATGAAAAAATCTATAAACATGTTTTTTTTATGGATTCAATTGAATTTTCAAGCATATGTCATATATAATAGACCTAAAAAAACAGATTAAAAACATATAAAACAGAATAAAAGCTCAAAACCCAAAGAACCAAAATTTCAAACAGTAAAAACACACATAATATAGTAAAACAAAGCATTATTCATATATATTTATTTATTTCTTAGCACTAGGAAACCAAGGGTTTGAGCTCATAATACTTCTCTTGTAACCATACCTTAAAATAAATTTTCTACACTTTTTTTGAGATATATATGCCGAAAATATATATTACATGTCTGTTTGTCATCTTTGGTACCAAATTCAAGAAATAAGCCAAATTTATAATGAGTGATGAGAAGGAAGTTTTGCCCGTCACTTGCCACAAGTTTAGGGGAGAGCAAGGATTGATTTGGTTCAATAATTAAATCGAATTGAAATAATCAAAAATCGAAATTTTATTATTTTTATTAATCAAATCGAACTGAAATTTTAAAATAACTGAATTTAAATCGAATCAAAATTTTCGATTGGTTTGATTCGGTTAATCAAAAAATCGAAATTTAAAATCATTTTTTAAAAAAATAAAAAAAATATTATGTCTAAAAATTATAAAAAATTATAAATCATAATATATTAAAATAAAAATATCTAAATTGTACAAATAAAAGTTCAAATTAAAGAAATAATTCCAAAATATATAATAAATAATACAATAAAATCGTTAAATAAAATTTTTTATTTAATCGATTTTTAATTTAATCGTCAAAATTTTAAATTATCACCTAAAAAATAGATATTAATAATTGATAAATATACTCATATAATTTACAACTAAAAATAAAATAATTTATATATATAAAATAATTATTCAATAAAAAATTAAAAAATTATATAATTATATAAATTTCGGTTCGATTCGATTTATATACGATTTTTATCTTTAAAAATTGAACCAAACTAAGAAATCAAATTTTTTTAAAATTAAAAACTAAAAAATCAAATTAAATTAAAAAAATCAATCGATTCGATTTTTTAATTTGGTTTTATTTTTTTCTCACCCCTACATGGGATCATGGTTATTAAACTCGGGTTGACTCGGATGGTCGGACCGGTTGAATCGTGACTCGGCAAGCAATTCGAGTCGATTCAACATGAAAATCGGAAAGGGTAAAAACTCGGATTGACTCGAAAAAATCGAGTTGAACCGGTGACTCGATGACTCGGACCGGATTCCGGTTCAACCAAAAAAATTTGCATTTTAAGAAATCAATCCCTAAATTTCCAAAAAATACAGTGATATAATTAAAAACATAAAATTTAAAGATCCTATAATGTGTTCTTTTAACTAAATTCATAACAAATTATTATATATATTCAAAATATACAAAAATAATATCTATAATACATATTTAAATGTAGAATTGAATCACCACAAAAAATTTTTATGTTTAATCCTAACAGTAGATAATTTTTTTAATTATTATTTTTTATATATAAGAGTTTATTATATATATATCGAAAAAATATTTTGATAGTAATTACAACTAATGAACTGATAATTATGATTGGAAATTTTGAAACGATAGAGATCTTTAAATATATAATTAGTTTATAAGGAATAAAAAGCTGGTAAGAAATTGGATTAAGTTTTGATTGCTTAAATTGCATGTTAATGAAACTGCAATTAGATATTGATAAGCACCATCCAAGGACAATTAATGTTGACTAATTAAGCATAACTATGTTGCAATTGGTATATAAGTAGCATACAAATAATTTTAGAAACACAACTAACTTTGTTGATCTTAATATTTTTATATTGATATTTATTAATTAATAAAATTTTTAATATCTTTTGATATATTATATTTTTATTTTTTTATAAATAATTATATTTAATAAAAAGTAAAAACTTCGAGTCGATTCGATTTAATTAATTGACTCTTGATTCAGTTGGTAAATCGAGTCAATCTCCGAATCGATTCTGAAAACATTGCATGGGATGCCAATCGCTTTTGTCGGTTTTCAAAAGTCTGTCTTTACTTCTTTTTCTTCCGTTGCTTTTTCTTTCTTTTTCTTTCTTCCTACGACGCTGGTCTCCCTCTTGGTTTTTCACTCATTTCTTCACCATTTGCCATTTTGCCGAATTGATCCCTTGAAATGCACGCTCTTCAAGGTATCATTTTCATCAAGCTTTGTTGTGTTCTTCCTAGAGTGCCATTAACACACCAAAGGTCGATTTTCCTCAAATTTTTCTCCATTTATTGTCCTTTTTTAGTGCTTTTCAATTTAAATATATGTTGTCAGCATGTTATATTTATCTAAGGCTTAGTTTAAGCAAAAATTATACAACATTAATTTTTTGTCTTTTGAGTTAACTGTACTTGTTGAAACTAAGATAATGAAAGTAAATAAATGGTAAATTAAGGGTTATTACTAAGTTTGAAATTATGGAAGTGCATATTTATTAAATTAATATATATATATATATATATATATATATATATATAAATGATTTAATGACTAGTTTCCCATTTAGTTGTTAGCCAATGTCTGCATTATAACAATGTTTATATATTAAAATTAGCACCTGTGAGTTGATTTATTTGGGACCTCTGCATGTTATTGTGATTTTTTTTTTATTATTTTATTGTGTGCATTAATTTTTTTATTATTTATTATATATTAAATGGTAAAATTTTCTATAATTTTGTAAATAATGATAATAATAATAATGACAAATATAGATTAATTATAAAGTTATTAATTTGATAGTTTGAATATGCATTAGCCTAATTTCCCTATATATTTACCTTTTAAAATTAAATTTTTCTTATTGCCATTAGTTTAGGATTTATTAATTGCATTAGAAATAATTGTTGTGAATGTGGCATGTTTGCTAGAATACTTGACGTTGAGTTTAGGTTGAATTTGAATTGTGGCATGTTTGCAAGCATTTCTGTGCAGGTCGGCTGGCTCAAATTTAAGTCTAAATGCTGTTGAAATTCCTGTAGAACAAGCCACAATTTAAGACTAAATCACTATTGTTGCCTAAACTTGAGCTTAGCTGCGCCACTAGCACCAACTTGGATAACACTCGAGTAGAGAGAAGGTATGAGACTTTGGCACGGGTGCAGCTCAGATCCCAGTGATTCATGTCACGCTTCTTTCGTGAGCAGATAGGCATGATTAAGGATGTACAGGCTTTTTGGCAGTGGTGGAGTGGGCTTGGTTCTTTGAACAAGCGTTCCTGACGTATCTTGACCTACTGATCTTGTGTTATCACTTGCATTTCATATTTTTTTTAGTAACAATTTATGACACATATATTACTAATTATATTAGTTATTTATATTTATTTTAAATTTTTTCCTCCTCATTGATATTTAAATAATATTTAAATTAAATATCTCTTAACATACTTTTATATATTAATTATTAAGAAAATTTATGGTAAATTCTCTTCGATACTGGCCTTGTGCTTGCTGCTTCTATCCAAAACTTCTTTGAAATATTCTTCTCATATAATAAATATCTGGCCATCTCCATTATTATCCTATTTTTTCTCTCATTGATCCCATTTTGTTGCAGAGTAGGAGACAATCAATTGGTGCTCAATTTCAGCCTTTTCATAAAAAAAATTAAATTGATTTAAAATATATTCGTTCCATTATCAAATTTGATGACTTGAATCTTGCAACTATTTTGATTTTCAATCCAACTTTTAAACTTTAAAAAGATTCCAGCAACTTCTGACTTAAGCTTCATAAAATAAATTTAGCACATCCTTATTAAATCATCAATAAAAATTACATAATACCTACTGTCATTTAGTGATGGAATGCTTTGAGGACCATAAAGATTAGTATGGATCAATAGCAATTTCTGTGTGGCTCTCTATATATATTTTGTGAATGAAAGTCTACATTGCTTGCCTAAAACATATACCTTGCAGTTTGAGATATGCTCCTCCAAGTTTGGCAAACCTTACACCATTTTCATTTGTTTGCATGAATAATAGTGCTTTGTTATGAAAATGTCCCAATCTTTTATGCCAAGTTTCTGTAGTGGTGATTTAACTTGAAAAAACCACCTGCTCCTCTTATAAAGGACTCAAAGAAAAACTTTTGCCCTCCATCTTAATTTTGAACTATTCTTGACCACTAGAATCAAGGATAAAATAATATTTTCCTTCAAAAAATACTTTGAATCTTGCTTCTAACGGTTGTATAACACTTAACAGATTTCGATCTATTTCAGAAACATATAAAACATCAAAAATAAGTTTTGTACCTTCAAGACTCTCAATTGCTACAGTCCCTTTTCCTTTGATTGAAATGTATTTTCCATCTACAATTCTGACTCTTAAGGTTATAGATCTATCAAGCTCTCTAAAGGGTTCTTTATTACTTGTCATATGATTTGTACAACCACTATCAATAAGCCAACCATCACTTGAAGTGTAACACCCTTATACCGCCGTACAATGTACGCGGTAATCGGATGTCAAACCCTACATGAAACAGTAAAATTTTTTTTTAACAGTACTGATAAACATACTTGTATAAAGATACTTTAAAATATAATCATTAATTGCATATTATCTCTCAATAATAACAAACAAATTTCTTATACTATGAACATATACTTGCATAGTAATTATATTTTTCCGTACCTACATATACATGCCAAAATTAATTCCTATCTTGTTCCTTTTTCTTGAACTTGACTACTCCTGTAATACTAGCCAGTGAAATCCTATCGTCTTCATAACCTGCGCGCAATCAACAAACTACGCGCTGAGCATCGAAACGCTCAGTGGTGGATACGTATCCCAAACTTTCCATAATAAAGTGCAAAAATACACATTCACACTTGCATGAATTTACTCATACGTACATTCATTCAATGTACATACATACATAGCATATAAATGCGTTCACCTACCTATACAAACATACAACCACATACTTTACATACATGCACATACCGTACATACATACTTAGCATATCATACCTGCATACATATACATATCATACATGCATACATATGCATACATATAACATACATATATATGCATACATATACATACAAATATATACATACATATACATATCATATATACATACATATACATATTATACTTTTTCACTCTTTTCATTTTAGGTTTTTTTTTATCTTAAATTTAAATTTAAATTTTCATTTTACACTTTTAACATTTTCTTATCATTATGCCCCTAGTACAGACCCGGCAGAAAACTCTCAGACCGGATATGCGAGACGTAGACCCCAAAGGACCACAACAGAATGAGAAATGACCCCCAAAAATCATTCCTCATATAACATATGAACATATGACAGTACGTATGATATATATACTATGGAGATCAACGATTCAACCCTAGTAAAGCAAGTCGCCATGACTTGCACCGCGGTACAGATATCCATATGGCTAGCCAATTATATCCTGAACTAGGTTTTACTGCCTGACTCTTTCTAAGGGCACACGTTCACTTACTTTTCATTTTCTTATTCAATTATTTATTCTTTACAATACTTTTCAATACTTGTCATTTCTGTAACAGTACATTACATTTGCAGTCTATCTTCTTTACACAATTAGTGAATTATTTCACAATAATTTACCATTTAATCAATAAATTATGCAGTAGTTTATCATAATTTCATATTTTTCAAATAAATACCTAACTAAAATTTATTCCAACAATATTCGTTTAATTTCCATAAACTCTATAAAAATTTATGGACATCCATACTCACTTGTACTATCATTGTACAGCTTAATTACCTTAAAATAACTAAAGATTTCATAGTCTTCCTTTTACCTTCCATTCGGCCATAACTAAAAGTTCACCATATACATACATAATACACACATTATTAAACATATATTACATTGTACACTAATTTCATTTAATACTATCTTTCGTGTAATATCATTATTTATAGTTTTATTTGCTTATATGCTTCTCATCTATAATTTACTAACTTGTATTATAAATATTATAATCCCAAATGCTCATTTTATCAAATCTATCACATTATTTCTATATTACTTTTAATGTTATTATTATCAATTATTCACGTTTTAATTCATTTATTATTTATCATACAAGTCTTTCACGTTTTCATATATACCCATTTGTCTTATTCCATATAATTTATGTCATAAACAAATTTATATTATTTATTCTTGAAATTTGCATTTCCTTAAGTATTAAATTAACATTACTATGGTTCTTATCTTTGTTCTTTACATATAATTTATTAAAATAATCATGTATATTCTGTACGTACATATTTAGTTTATTATTGTCATATTTATTACATGCTCATACATTCATATATATACATACATATTTACATGCATTTATAATCATATACGTACATATTTATCTACCTATATCTATACACATATACGTATATACACGTTTACGTATACATATACGCATAATTTTATACATATATTTAATTATTAAACTTATTTATTCTCAATAATTATTTTCATTTTGCTTATTACTAATTATTTTACATAGTAATTCTTACATTAACTAAATTATCATTTAGTCTTACAATTTTTATTAAATTACGATTACACCCTTTTTCTATTAATTTATTTACCAAGATATCATTATTTATTTAATTATCATTAATTCAATATTTACTTGTAAAATTACCATTTAATCCCTAAACTTGCTAAATTACCATTTAGTCCTTAAAATTGCTAATTTACTATTTAGTCTTTCAATTTCTCATAAATTTCAAAAATACCCTTTATTTTATTTTATTTATAAAATTGCCATCAATTATTCATGTTTCACTACTAAGTCCTTATTTATTGGTAAAATTTCAATTTAGTCTCTAAACTTATTTTCATACTTAAATTCTTATTTCAATTATCATTTTCTTTTCCAATTTCATCTTAATTCATTTAAACTCATTTGTTATTCAATATTTGGCAATATTTTTCTTTTGCCCCTAAACTTATAATTCTTTTCATTTAAGTCATCATTTTTTTTATTAATTTATTTTCCATTCCTTTTTATTCCAATTATTTAATTGGATTATCTTAAGATTGTTTATGCCATAAATTCAATTTTTCTCATTAAAACTCAATATTTTTACTATACATAATATAAAATTTAACTTAAAAATATTCTATTACATTCCAAAAATTCTCATTAAATTAATTTAGCATTAAAGTTATTCCTTCCTCCAATTTATAACATTTTCATCACAAACTAACCAAAAGAAACACACACACCCACACACATAAAATTCGGCCAACTCACAAATTTGAGCATTCCAAATTCCTTTCTTCCAAATAAATATTTTATTCATCAATTTAGGCCTCCAATTTCACATATATCATATTAATTCAATTTATCATGCATAATTTCACATAATCACACATATACATAAACAAATCTTCATGTAAAAATTATGGAAATTGAGGGATAATATATCCACTAACCTCAAATTTATCTCTTTCACACCTTGGCCCTTGCTTCCTCCATTTCTCCTTTAAAAGCTTTAATTCCATCAATATTTTTCTATTATGGCTGAAATTTCAAGGCAAGAATCCATCATTTTTTTGCTTTCTTTGCTCAATATAACTACAAAATATTACTCTACAACCTTAAATCTATCTATACAAACTCTTAAATCAAATTAAAACTTTCATTCTTACATACCTCATTTTTGGGACACCAACTTTCTCTCTCTCTTTCTTGCACTTTCAGCAGTTTATTTGGCTTCTTGAGACCTCCAAAAGCTAGTTAAGAGGCTGGAATTAACTTGAGAGGCCTTGATTTGGTGGAAAATTAGCAAAGAAAGGAGAAAATCAAGAGAAAACTAAGGAAAAGCCATCCGGCCAAGAGAGGAAGGAAGAGGACGTGAAGGCTCTGGAAATCTGGAGATTTTTAAGGTATAAATATTGGATAATTGGGCTGGGCTTGGTCCAACCAAGTTGGTTGGGCCTAACTCAAGCCCAATGCCCTTTTTAAGCCCAATAAGCATCCATAAATTATTTTTCTTACTTTCAAAGCTCAATTTCACTCAAAATTAATTCTATAATTCTTAGAATAATATATTGAGTCTCCATGAAAAATTTCAGCTCAATCGAAATCTGTTTTCAGTCCGGTTCAGTCTAACCAGTCCGATTAATAAATTTTCGATGTTACCGAAAAATTTTTTTTTTCCACCAAATTATTTTGCATCTCATAAAAGGCTTAACTGGAAATTTCTACAATTTTTAAAGATCATTTGCTATTTTTAAAGCCCTGGTGAAATTATAGTTGACCGGTTACTATTTAAACCGAAATCATTATTTTTCTCTTACTTCTTGAAGTCAAATATCATTAAAAATACTTCTAAAATTCTTAAAATATATTTAATAGGCTTCATGAATGTTTTCGAGTCATTTGGAGACTATTTTTCGATCTGGTTCATTTTTACCAGTCCGATATTTCAATTTCCAAAGTTACCGTAACATTAATTTTTTATTACCATCTGATTCTACATCACATTTAATGTAGATCTGAAAAATATGGTAATTTTTGAATATTATTTGTTATTTTTAAAGTCCCAGATAAGCTTTTAGTTGACACAAGCATCCTTTTAACTAGAACTGTGACTTTTTCCTTATTTTTGACTTTTAATGATCCGTTTGGCCTCATTTTCAATCCATATTATATCTTTGGGCTCCAGCTAACTTGTTCTTTCCAATGATTAAATAAAATATTTTTCGATTCAGGCAGGTACTATTCACCCCGGTATCACTATTCACTCCCGGTGTCACTATTTACTTTCGAAAAGTACTATTTTCAACTAGCCTGGTATTTGGGCCATTACAAATCTCCCCTACTTATAAAAATTTCGTCCTCGAAATTTTCTTATAGTAAAGAATAAAGGACGTAAAATTATCAGCTTATCAAAGATTATTCCTCATTTGGTGGTTCCGAAAGTGCTTACTTATAACATATATTTATTCTTGGGCTGACTACTCTTTAAGTCAAAAATATTTACCAATCTTACTTCACAGGCCATATCATCCTGTATATAGATCTCATTTATACCACAAATCAAATCACCCTTTATTAACTTCTTGATACTCAAATATGTCCTATATTAAGGACCTCTACATTTCCTTTCAGATAATACCCCAACCAAAGCTATCTTCGGTTGGACTAATAGCTATCATCATAAGTAATCTCTACTAAAAATGAGTACTTTCCACAATCATTACCAAATTCATGTATACAATTCTTCTAATATCTGAAGTATCCACTCTGATTAACCATCAGTCCGAAGTGACATACTATGCTAAAGTAAAGATTATCAAAAATCTTACTCATAGCAACACATTCTCTTTTTTTTTTAAGGCTGAGTACATTAGCCAATGCATTAGTTTTCTGGTGGTACCCGGATAAATCCAGGAACTAATCTCAACAAACGGTTACTTTTTCTTCAATATCGGTAGAACTACGCTCGAATACTTATCACATTCTTTTAGTGTCTTAAAACCCATCAGAATAATATCAATAAAAATAATTATGACCAAGTCCAAATAGGAGTAGAAAATCCTATTTATCAAGTCTATATAGGCAAGTCAATATTGACATGACCAATAACTCATAATGGCCACATTAAAAATCGAAAAAAAAATAATCTTGGATACACTATTCCTTTTTACTTCATCACAGTACAATGGTAATCTTTTTTTTATTAGGTCATTTCTACGCTCATCATATCTCTTGTCAGTTTTAATAAAATTGTAACACCCTTATACCGCCGTACAATGTACGCGGTAATCGGATGTCAAACCCTACATGAAACAGTAAATTTTTTTTTAACAGTACTGATAAACATACTTGTATAAAGATACTTTAAAATATAATCATTAATTGCATATTGTCTCTCAATAATAACAACCAAATTTCTTATACTATGAACATATACTTGCATAGTAATTATATTTTTCCGTACCTACATATACATGCCAAAATTAATTCCTATCTTGTTCCTTTTTCTTGAACTTGACTACTCCTGTAATACCAGCCAGTGAAATCCTATCGTCTTCATAACCTGCGCGCAGTCAATAAACTATGCGCTGAGCATCGAAACGCTCAGTGGTGGATACGTATCCCAAACTTTCCATAATAAAGTGCAGAAATACACATTCACACTTGCATGAATTTACTCATACGTACATTCATTCAATGTACATACATACATAGCATATAAATGCGTTCACCTACCTATACAAACATACAACCACATACTTTACATACATGCACATACCGTACATACATACTTAGCATATCATACCTGCATACATATACATATCATACATGCATACATATGCATACATATAACATACATATATATGCATACATATACATACAAATATATACATACATATACATGTCATATATACATACATATCCATATTATACTTTTTCACTCTTTTCATTTTAGGTTTTTTTTATCTTAAATTTAAATTTTCATTTTACACTTTTAACATTTTCTTATCATTATGCCCCTAGTACAGACCCGGCAGAAAACTCTCAGACTGAATATGCGGGACGTAGACCCCACAGGGCCACAACAGAATGAGAAATGACCCCCAAAAATCATTCCTCATATAACATATGAACATATGACAGTACGTATGATATATATACTATGGAGATCAACGATTCAACCATAGTAAAGCAAATCGTCATGACTTGCACCGCGGTACAGATATCCATATGGCTAGCCAATTATATCCTGAACTAGGTTTTACTGCCTGACTCTTTCTAAGGGCACACGTTCACTTACTTTTCATTTTCTTATTCAATTATTTATTCTTTACAATACTTTTCAATACTTGTCATTTCTGTAACAGTACATTACATTTGCAGTCTATCTTCTTTACACAATTAGTGAATTATTTCACAATAATTTACCATTTAATCAATAAATTATGCAGTAGTTCATCATAATTTCATATTTTTCAAATAAATACCTAACTAAAATTTATTCCAACAATATTCGTTTAATTTCCATAAATTCTATAAAAATTTATGGACATCCATACTCACTTGTACTATCATTGTACAGCTTAATTACCTTAAAATAACTAAAGATTTCATAGTCTTCCTTTTACCTTCCATTCGGCCATAACTAAAAGTTCACCATATACATACATAATACACACATTATTAAACATATATTACATTGTACACTAATTT